>CADDXX010000063.1:1717002-1731884 GCA_902810485.1 Alauda arvensis
TATCATAACCACCAGAGAGCAAAGAGAAAGCTGTGGATGTGCTAATTGTTAAAGCTGTGTCATTTGTGCAACACTAAAAAAAAAAAAATAAATAAAAATTACCAAGTGAGGCAAAAGCAGAAAGAAGGAACTGAATATACAGCCCACACAGTCACAGATGGTGACACACTCTGATGGGGATGGAAGCAATTATGAGCCAGTCTTAGTCCTGGGACTATTCAAGGAGTCCTTGAATGATATTCACAAACATTAGGCACGTGACAGGGGATAAGCACTCTCACATTAATGGCACRGCTCCAATTACTCCAACTGGTTTCATTAGTTTGGAAGTGTTGCTAACTCCTTTCAGCAAGTCAGGTACTGCTTAAAAATATATATATGGGAGGATTTTCTTTTTTAAAAGATAGTGAAGTAATAAAATTTGGATTCCAACATCAAGTTAAGTCATTTTATTGTTTAAAGGAAAACCTGAAAAAGGGGAATGTGAACACAGAAAAATCACTTTCACAACCGTGCTTGCAGAGTGCTGCCATGTGCAAAAGTGTTCAAAGGCTCTGGGTATGGTTACTCGTCTCAATGCAAGTTAGGCAACAATGTATATGACAAACATTTGGTTTACATTAGCTACATAATTACAATTTTCTAGCAAATTTATAACAGGCAACAGATTCACTTAGCCAAAAACATCTCAAACTTACACTCCTGAGTTTTCCCAATCATTTTAAAACAAAGGCAACTCCACAGTCCCCCGAGATACTTCCTTCCACCACTTTGCATTTTTTTAGAGGTGCTTCCTTTGCCTTTCGTTCAACCATTTAGTATCTTTGCTGAAGCCAAAGAGCTGTGGTCATGTTTTCTCTTTTTATAAGAAAAATTAACCTGAAAGCATAAAAAATGCCTACTGCCTACTTCAGAGCAGTAACCTGSTACAGAAATAACCTACAAGGGCCAAGAATAAACTCTCAGTAGGAGCCAGAGATTTTAGCACTACCAGTGATGGATCTGTATAAGGCCACAGTTAGGATCCAGAAAGATGCATGATAGGTCTTTTTACTTGGCAATGTATGATTTGTTCATGTTCTTTTTAAATAGAGATACAATAAATCATATTTCTTTTTACCTGCCATTAAACACAGAAGGAATATTTTCACAAAAGTTAAATTCGTGAATATTCTCTTTCTGAATGGAAAGGGATTTCAGAAAACGGTGGTTCAGAGGAAGAGTACACCTTTAAGTGYTTTGAGTAATTTTAAAGAGGTGTCTCACTGCTGACAGACATAACAGCTTACAGTGTCAATACAAGCCTCTAGTTAACCTTTGCAAATACATTTACTCAGCATCCCTAATTGTCTTAAGGCTTCCTAAACCTGTGAATCAGTGCGGAAGAGTGACAAAGCAGAGACACAACACCGGAAGAGAGCACTAATAGAGATTGGTAAGACGTAGCCAAAGATCCTCCAGAGTACATTAGAAATTGTTTTCCCAAACAGAAACTTGATAAAGTAATGTATTAATTCCTTTAAAGTGACCAAGAAGTTAATAGGGAAATATTCATGYGGGGAAAAGCCACCCACACTTGAAWGGCACAATGACTCAACTGACTTAAGGGCTTGGGAGAACATAAGATCCAAGTCACTATCTGGGCCATCTTCGGAAATATTTCCGTGCAAAGATTACTGTCTACCTTTCTGAATTCATCAGTGACCACTTCAGGATGAATTAATCACACTAATGGCAGGCAGCAGCCCTGCCCTGCCTCTGAACCAGAGGTGAATATTCAGAGAAATGAATACTGCCTCCAAATGAGGCTRAACACTTCCTGGTCCGTCTGCAGCCCTCCAGAGGTCCCCATTCAATTTTAACTACCCGGAGCAGACCCCAAACTCTCAGCAACGAGCGCCGAACTCGCTGGGATCACCGCGTCTCGGCGTTAGTTTAGCTGGCGTTCGAGCTGCGAGCCTGGAGSGCAGTTTGAAGGCAGAGCCGCTGTGGGCAGTCGGAGAGGAGAGCTCGGTGCCGCAGGAGGCAGGAGCGGGGCTCGCACACACGGGGGAGCTGCGGCCCCGCGCTGCCGCGGCACCGAGCGCTGCGCTGCTGCGGGCTCCGGCCTCCGGCAGAGACCCCGGCGGCACAGCCCGCATCCTCACACCCCTCACGGGGCGAAACCGCCAACAACTGGGCAGATAAGGATCATAAGTGAACTCTCCTGCATCCTCAGTGAAGCTGTCATTGTTGAACTTCAAAACTGGTGGCTGGCGACTTGTAGTTTTTTAACAGTGTGAAATCCAAGAGAAGGCTTTTATCCCTTTCTGACACTTCAGGTGCATGAACTYAGCTTTTCTTAAAGCTACACTTGCCTATGGGCAATCATCCGAGCTTTTAATTTTTTTTTTTCCCCACTCATGGCATGAATTTATTCTTCACACTTTCTCACATTTTTTTCTGAACATCAGGAAAAAGATTTTGATGTGAGAATGGCTGAGCACTAGCACAGGGAAGTGTTAGAGTCTCCAGCCTCAGACATTAAAAGCCATCTGGACAGTAAAAACTCCTGAGCAACCTGCTCTGGGTGACCCTGGCTGAGCAGGGGAGCTGGCCCAGATGGCCTTCACCAGTCTCTTCCAGCCTCAACAATTCTGAGATTCTGTGGTTTTGGTTTTTTTTGTTTTAAGTTCACTTTCTCCTGTCATCACCCTCCCACTCTTACTCTTTTTCCTATTAATATCTGCTGCCTCGATTGCCTTACTCCCACCTTGTTGTCTCACTTCTTACTCTTTTTTTTGTTTTGCTCTCAGATAGCRAAAGAATATTCTGCCCTTGTGAAGTAATCGGGGAGGGTAATGTTTGACAATTGCAGGTAACAATCGGGTCCTACTGAAGCACCTTCCTTCTCCATAGTAACATGGGACAAGAGGCACTACAGSAGAACATCATCACCATGGCCAGAGGACATAAATTCAGGTGTACACACTAACAGAAATACTTTGTGTAATGAGTAAATTGCACCAGTTTTGTCAAAATAAGTATGTTTCCCTCTATCACAAGGGCTGCTTACGTGCTGGAATTAAATGTATGCCTCATTTTTGGGATAGYCATATACATTGTAACTATACTGCAAAATCAAGTTGAATTTTTTTTTCTTAAAATCTTGATTTTTAAAAACTAATTGTAAAGGGTGATAAAGAGACCTTMCATAGGTTTAAAAGCCAAAACCATAATAGGAATCTAAGAACACGCTTCAAAATAGCTCATTCCCTTAAAAAGAAAACAAAACCAAAAATACCCTCAGTATAAATCCCTTTTATAAACAAAACTGGAACAGAAGTAAATAACAGAAGAGATTATGTGTCCATAATTTACCAGAAAGAAGTCTCACCTCCGACAATCCCTCTCAGTTTTGTCCCGTGAACAAATTCATCAGCAACTTTACTTGGACATCAAATTACAAAGCTACCTGTCTTGACTACCTATCCCAGAGGCCAAACTATTCCTGACCATGCTCCTGAGGAAGAGGGGTAACTATTTAATCTAGCTGTGGATAATTCAGCCAAACCCTGGAGGGAAGAAAAGGCTGTTTTCCATTCTGCCCCAGTGAGGGCATGTGGAGTCCCTGGGAGAGAACATCATCAGCTCAGGAAAGCTCTTCCCTGATTCAAAACACACCATAAACTAAAGTTAGGAAAAAAAGCTTTTCATGCTCCTGCTGTTGACTCTCAAGCTCTGAGCTTACCTCCTGGTCCACCAAAAAAAAAAAAAAAAGCCCACTGCTCACATCCAGAAAACAAAAAATTCAAGCCCATTATGAAATGAAATATTAAACAGTGTTTAATGAGAAAAGAATAATGTCTGAGAGAAGAAAGAGTGAGCCCAATCCTGAGGACCAATACCTACTACACCTTTAGGCCTTTTCCATGAGTCCCCTACTTCTCCCTATGAGATTTACCCCAGGCTCTTTTTTTAAGCAATTTTGATGTGCCTCATAGAAAATTCTTCTGCTAAGCAGCACTAGCTGCTTAATTCATTTAGGTTTATAGCTGTCATGTTATTTGCAGGGGGCACGTGTTGCTGTACTCTGAATACAGGGAGACATGTAACTCTGTAGCTYTGGAACTTCCTGAGAGCACATGGACCACAACAGGTGACAATGGGAGAGATTTCCCAGGATATTTATGCTTTCTGTTTACATTCCACTGATATTTTTCAGCAATTTAAAACACAGAAAAATCCATATCCTTCAAGGTGAAAGACTTCTGTATTCTTAAAAAAATTTGCAATTTGAAAAATAATGCCACGGTCCTGATTAATTCTATCTTTTGTTTGCTAAGTCTGCTTCCCAGCAAAAGCTCTGCATTCCAACAATTGCTTACTTTCTTGTTACAGTCTTAGCTGCCGTGTCTTGATAAATAGATGTTTCCATGGAGATGACAAATGAATATCATCCATGTTGCAATGAGATTCTGATTTCATCTTGAACCATTAGCTTTCAAACCACAGCTTATTCATTATTCATTTGCAGTAAGGAAATGGCTGAAACCCAGTGCATTACAGCAGATAAAAATCTGTGCATGCGGTCTAGAAGAAAGTGCATTTGTCACCATATAAAATGAACAAAACTCCCTGGGATTAAAATAATGATCTCAGAAGCTGTCCTAAAGGTCTACAAAGATTTTGTCCTCAATTAATAGGATGCCTATATAAACTATGGAAATTGAGACACATTTTAACTRCTACAGCAGGCAGGGGACTTTCAGGAGGAAAAAACCCCAACAGACRACATTCAACTGTTTTTCAAACTGTTAGAATTACACTAAATGCTTTTTAGAAACAGGCTTAAAAACATTAATCAAYGAAACTTATTAGTTTAGTAGGACATGTAAATCTGTGCGCTTTTTGACTGTTCTTGTGTATTAAACCAGTATCTGCATTCAGAAAATGCCTTTCTTTTATGACTGGCTGACAGAAAACTGGAGTCTTCGGCAGCTCTGAGAGAGCCTMGGATGGAGAAGAAAAAAATACTTTAATTTTTTCAGAACTAAAAACTTGCACAGAGGCTGCAGTTATTTTTAAAAAGGACCTTAAAGCTCATGAAATCTTTCCACGCAGCAGGAATGTCTACTTTTGTCTGCTCAACTTAAGAGAAATATTTGTTCTCCTACATTTAATAAATTAAAGGCAGTACAGTTATAAGACAGCCAATTAAAATAATATACCATATCAATGCACTCCATTACAACATTTTTTCAGTCATATATCCTGGGCAGGAAGGAAGAAAAAAGTCAGWGCATTGTTATTGCTACAATTAGCACACACTGAAAGAAATTTTGTYTTCTGCACTTCTGCATATAAGGGCTTCAAATTTATGGCTATTTAAAGAATATGAAATAYTCTTTCTTAAATGCTGGCCTAAGTCTGGAAGGAAGGAGTCTGATCAATGTTTGAAAGACACAGCAGACACATGCACTGCAGTATCGCCTAATATTTACTGGCTGCTGTTGTCATTGCTTGTAACACATTCRAATTCACTGTAATTGAGGTAGGCAGGAAATTTTTGGCTGATTTGGAGGTGGGAGCTGTCTATATTGTATATGACCTGAAAGATATTTTGCCTGGAGGAAAGTTATCGTGCATCTGATCCAGGTAAAAAAACAGGACATACAAAAGTGGGACGCCCTTCACACCTGCCCTGGTTAACTACATCCATGCTCCTGCTGGCTGAGSACTGGAGTTGTCCTGGGAAAAGCATGTCAATTAGAGTAAGTTATAACCAATTACGKGTCTCTTCATTTGAATTATTGCCCATTAAGAACTGACCTGAGTTTACAGAACACATTTCATTCCCATAATAGGCTTAATACCAGTGTGACAAGAGGTCAAAGGGTAACAAGAAATGATTAACCAGGATTACTTTGACACATAGGAAGGGAACAGTGAGCAGCAGCTCATTTTTTTCCCCACTAACATGACATGCCATTTTCATACTACTGCTATCTCACCAAGCTCCTCAGATTACCATGGAGCTGGAACACTCCACTGCACAAGCAGCCATCTCCATAATGTCTCTTCRTATCTCACAGATGAGGCTTTATCCAACCATAGCATAGGGATGAGATGAAGCAAGCAATAAAGGCCAAACCTTATTCACATCAAGAAAYATACAGACAGTCTAGAAAAAGTGATGAGCTCTTCCTGTGCAGGTTGCCTCACTTGGAGTAGGACATCTACTAAATGACCTTTTCTGCAGAAATGAACTTGCCAGGGTCATTTTTGTTGCTGCAGAGGGGAGAAAGAGTTAACCACTACCTAGCCTTTACAAACCTTTGAGGCTTTGATCCACCACATTTAATTTTGAGAGTTTTTCTACTCTGAACTCAAAGCAGAAGTTGCAATTGAATTTGTCCATTATTGTAATTCACAGTAGTTAATGCCTGGAGCTGCCTAAGGTTTGAAGTGAGACATTTGGGACACAGGCTGTCAGAAAATTGATTTGTTTCTCAGACCTAACTCTTTTCCTCTTTGGCAGGAAATWCTCTCTCTTCATCATGGTCTTCATTTGCTTATCAGCACAGATTCCTAATAACCATGACAGCGTGTTTTCACTCACAAGCACAAATTGTAACTTTCAGAGGAAATAAAAGCAACAGGCAGATAAACAAAGCCACGGAAACCTCTCAGCACAGCACAGTGAGGATTCCAGCACTGAGCTAGATGACCAACAGAATGAAATACWTGCTCTTTTCCTTTGAGAAGAAAAGCCAGAAACCCCAAGATGAAACAAGGTGTTTCAGACACAATGTCTTGCAGTTGGTTGGTTTTTTGGTTTTCTTTTGTGGTGGTGTTTAACTTCCTAAGATAAACACACAAAAGACCTAAACTTTTGGTGATATTTACTGGAGCCAAAATGACCGCTGTGAACTCACTGCAGAGTACACTAGATCTTCTGAAGGACAGTTTGATGTTAAGGGTAATGTCTGCAAATACTTGTTTAACCTATAGCTTCTCTCTGCTTGCTCTCTCACACATTTCTTTAAACTTGTCACTGTGTGTATCACCTGCTACAGCCTTAACCTTCTCCAGCTGGAGGCAGAGATGTAACTCTGCAGGTAGACAGCACAAGACACTCTGAATCCATTAAGAAGTGAGCRTACATGGTCTTTCAGCACAAAGGTCACTGCAGCCACCTACTTCACCTGGTGCAGAAGGAACTGACAGCTTCCTCTGCTATTATTTTCAATTAGCTGCTGTCATGCCCAATACACTTCACCTTTTAAAACCTGCAGCTTTCAATTGATTTAACAAACATAATCCTCTATTTATTACTGTTTAAAATACCTTAGAGCATTAAAAAATCTGGAAATTTAGCCAATGTCCATGGGAAAACAAGAACACATACACTTACATAACTGATCACTTCTAAGGTGACAGCAAAGTTCRAAAATCACATCCCTGAAAGTCCAGAACAGGAAATTGAGATGCAGGAAGGGCTAATTAGCAGCCATAACAGACTAATTAATATACTAAATCCCAAAAGGGAACAAAAGTTCATACCCTTCTAGCATTTGAGCTATATAGATTTAACTCCTAGGCCTAGGAATAAACTCCTGTAGGTTCAGCTCCAAGCTCAGTTTCAGTTGGACATTCCAGAAGCCACCAAATTATTTGTTCTGGTTTAATCAATGTGTCATAATACTGATTTAATTTTTGTACATTTGCAAAGTGTTGGGAATTTAGACAGTGTTGAGTAAAAAGCATAATACAGACAATAAAGTTAATTTTCCTTGAGCACTGAAGGAGAATCTAAATCTTCTACTTTAAATCTAGAAAAAGGTACAAGTTGTTTATCAGTGAAAAGTGTTTGGTCTTGTTCAATGGTGTGATAGTAAAGCAAGAACACATAATCTTCAGAAGCAACTTGCACTAATATTATCCTTTTTCCTACTAGGAAATAACTGGAGTCAACAGAACAGAGTTTTTACTGTGAAGTTGTATAACACTGTGATCCCAGGGCAAAAATGAGCATTTCAAGCACAGAAACTCTGATATACTTGAGTTGAAGTCACATTACATTGGGAGAATTGAGTTTATTCCCCTACTACAGCCAAGCACAGTTAACTAAAAGCAGAAAATCTTTATACAACATGACCCCACAAGGCAGGTAGGACACCTCAGAGCATCTGTGTGACACCATGGGAAWGTCATCCTGCCAAACTCAGTGTGCAGCACCATAAACTGCGGGCCATTGCCACCAAAGCCTTTTCTGCCAAACAGACCCTGGTAGAAGACTCCACTGTGTCTTCTCCCCCACTTACAAAAACAGGAGAAACATAGCAAAAGTAGCAACTGCTCATCTGCAGAACCACACTGTAGAATTTCTTCCCCAGGATTCTATCTAGTGCACTTTATCTACTTCTTTCCTTCCCAGCTTTCCCTCACAACCYGACAGCAAGTAATGGACTAAGGGAACTGTCAAGTGAAAAATGGTGAAAGAAGCTGCAGTAGGTTGGAAAGGTCATGGCTATCTATGTTACTGTCCTGAAGCCCCTGGAAGGACCAGGCTTGAAAACCTTCTGGTCATCYCATGGTGGTAGAATCCCAACAGGCAGTCAGGGGAGAGAAGCTCAAAATGTGTGACATTCCTGTGAGTGCAATCACAAGCCCTCACTTGYAGTCCACATTCACCAGGTAAAAGTGGGGCCAAGCACACAGCTTTTGACCACTGCATTTTGTCAGCTTTGAAATCAACCTTCAGGGCTAAAAGGCTTGCTTGTACATTTAATCYTCATAGCTTCCAACCCTGTTGGATGATGAACTATAACCAGAAAGGACAAAATATCACTACAGTACCACTGCAAGGAAGAATCACTTTGATTCTTAATYRCTACTCTYTCCTGAAAGAGATCTTATTTTGGTCTCATGAAACCTTTCCATGATTTTCCTAGTTTCTTCTCTGCAGAAAGGAGAATTTATGCAATGTGTAGAGCTGGCTGCACATAGATATATATAGCATTTTGGATCATCATCTTTAATGATCATGTTCAGTTCTTAAACCATTTGCCATCATTTCACATCAATGTCAGTCCAGAAAACAGCAGGGAAATCTGCAGCAGCAGCTACTCAGCCATTTCTCTGTTACCAGGCAGGATATAGCCCAAACAACTCAAGTGCTTTATAAGGATGATTTAGCCCTTCAATATTTTGAAGCAGGGACTACACCAAGGTCAAAGAAAAGCCTTATTTMTCTCCCTATGAAAACTCCAGTTTGCTCAGATTTTATGGGGTGTGTGCATTATTCAAATGTGCATCTCACAGAAGCATATTTGAACCTAATAATATCTTTTTCTAACACTTTTCCCCCCTAGGGCAGCTTCCAGTCCCAGAAAGAGCAAAGCAATATTGGGGAAGATGAACCTCTCCCAGCTCTATGACTCAAGGAATGGAAAATCTGTTTCTCCATGTGCAATTGCTGCTGCAGCCACCAGATGCTACTGCGGCATTAGAATGGGAGCCGGGGGTTGCAGCTCCTCACAGCCCACTGCTGCAGAATGGACACCACACAGCCTTTAATTATATGATCACACACTACCTCATACCCAGAGCTGCTGTCCTTTTGAAGAGGATAATGAACCTGTATTAAAGCTTAGTTATCTGTTGATAACTTAATTTGCTGAGAAAGCTGGCAGGTATGCAGTGAACAAAACGAGACGCCGGGGGAAGAGGAGGGTGTCGTGACTAACACCATGAAGCTGAGCTGTTAGAGACTGSTGAAAAGGGTTGCATAGCTGGGAGCCTGGGAACAGATACACCATTCTGGCTACCCGGGATCAGAGGACGTTTGAGACACCGCATTTCACCTCTCCATGCCTCTGTTTCTTCTGTAAAATGAAGATAATAACGCTAACATCTCTGAAATTACTTTATAAGTATTAAAGAGTGGTTTTAATATATTAATGCATTTACTTGTGAAGTATTAATAGCAGTAAGAATCAACACTGCACAGTACAGAGAATTAAAAAAGGCTATTTAATGCACAGTTATTAATTTGATTTTTTTGTTACTTAAAAAAAACCTTAAATATGTACAAAACTCAAMAAAGAAACTGTATCCAACATGTTTTAAGAATCTTTGACAGCAATATACATGTAAAATGCAGCAGCACAACTTAAGCTCCAATCTCCTAGCACCATTGAAAGAAAAATTCAGCATCCAAGGTTAAGGAGAGGTGTTCCTGTAGGATGCCTGTAAGAAAGCCAGCAYACCASRGTCACTKCTCCAGCTGTCTGGAAATAGGAGAAAGATGGCCATGGTATCTCATGGATGGCCAGATCAGAAAAATTAAGACAAATAGAGAACAAGAATGGATGAGGAAACCTAGGGTGAAAAATTCAAACAAGAAACCACACAGAAACCCTAGATTTAACACTTAACCCTTCATTTGCATTCATTTGCCCCTTCATGTTGCAACCCCAGTGAATGCCCAACAGTCTTCACATTATCTCCCTCCCCATTTCATGCAATCAAAACATGACTGTCACTGTCAACCCAGAGGGCTGGAATAAGGCAGAGATGTGGGAACTGAAAGGTCCACAGCTCTTCCTCCCTCTCTGGCCAGATCTGTGTTTTGTATAGCAGGCACTACCTGCTCACAGTACAGCTGCACAGCAGGAGAGCAGCAACTGCGTGTGATGCTGATCTCTGCCACCACAGGGGGAAAGGAAGGAGGAGAGGCACAGGAGTACAATTAGTACCTTAACTTATGCAAAGCAAAGTTATCCCCAAATGGAGGGTAATCATACCACAAGAGAGAGCAATTATGTTTTCTTCCATTTTTTTTTCTTTTAATCTTTGGATTGCAATGTCCTGACAAKCAATCAGGCTCAAATATTTAAACTCAACATGAAGAATCTACAACCCCTTTCTGTGATCTCATTTCCTTTAGATAACATCTTTCCTTCATCAAAAATAAGTCCTTATCCTTCCCTGCTGATTTTCAGCTCCTTTCTAGAATCACAGTCAGTCCAGCAAGATCAAAGCAGAGCTTCTGTCCTACTGCCCACTGCCTTCTAGCAACTGTCCTGCCCTGTCAGAGTTTCAGCCTTGCCTGAGTCATTTAAATATATGGCACACAGATGCCTTTCATCTTTACTTTTTCATCTTTACTTTTTCATCTTCTGTCAGAGGAAACAAGAGCCTGTGAAACAGGCCAGTTTTCCTCCACTGCTTTACTCTGTAGAGCATTCAGATACATCCATAAAGGGATGTGGCTAAAATGGCATCACTGAGCTAACCAAGCAKCAGGGATTGCTTCTGTCCTTACAACTGCCTGGAGCACAATTATGAGGGGTGCAGAACTGGAATGGGGTAAAAGACAGGAGCAAGAAGGTCAAAGAGTGAGGTAGAAAGTGATAAAGGGGAAAAGATCACTTTTAAAAAGCACMAAAGGATGCAAAGGCCAAAATCTTTCTAGATGAGGAACCCAAGGTTTGGTAGCTTTTCCCAGTGACTACTCACCTGGACCATATTGCCAGGACTGGCTTCTAAAGAAGGAAAGGACTTATCATTTAATCTTGAATATTACCAAASGTTCATAAGATTTTTTGATGCAATGGCAGAGTTCTACTTTACTTTTTTAAGTAAATCTTGCAGACTGTTTTTCTGATATAAGCCACAGTGACTTTACAGAGACAAAAGTAAGGGAATGGAAGAACAACAGAAATGTGTGTTCACCTATGTYTGGGAGAGAACAGCAGCTGCATCCTAAGGTTTCCTATATATTACCACCAGTACATGCATCACATGTTRAGGCTTCAAGAGAGAAGTACAAATGCTGCAGTTTCCTCTGCCTTGTGAGAAYAGACTGCAGTTCTCAGATTGTGTAGGTGCCTCAGAAGATCTTCAGGCTTGGAAGAATCTAGAGTGCTTCTCATCTCCTACAGAAGGGGTACATATCAAAAAACAGTGCATCTAGCTTCATTACCAACTCTGAGAGTTTCTTGAAGAAGTGATTTGAGGAATATAAAATTTCAGCACTTTGCAAAGAAAGGGATATCAGAAGCAACAGTTCTGTTTCTTGTAAAGACTTTGCTACTCTTAAATGGTAACAAAAGTGGTGAGAAAAGAGATCATTTCACTAAGTTGAACTTGAACAGAATTTAAGCACCTGACACAAAATCCTGCAACTCCCAGCACAGTTCAGCAGGAGTATTTTAAGCCTGTTTCAAGTAATGCCAAAAGAAATTTCATTTCTTTCTCTGGGCTTCTACCATCACACTTATAGCAATCATATTTTAACCATGGAAAACCTTTGGGAAGTAGTACTCAGCAGGCCTAAAAACAGCATTGCTGATTGCAATAGAACTTGACTGCCATTTTCTATTCACAGACCCTTTCAGTTCGTGCAGTGCATGGTRTTATGCAAGGCAGTGTTCCAGTTATAATGAGGTTTAAAATAACTGAGAGACAATCTAGAAGAAAAAAAGAGCAYATTCACTAGGTATTTCTTATGCTTTTCCTCTTTAATATAAGTAAGGCCTCCCAGCTATATCTTGATACATTGGTAGAGAAGTGTGACATTTTTTGATACAGTTAAGCACAAGATTTGGATCCCAACTGATTTACTGTGAACTTAGAGCCGTTCAAATTCCTGAGTGATAACTATTTTGCTTCAAAAGCCTTTTCTTCTTCAATTTTGCCAAGTATGATAGCACAATAAGATGAACAGGAACTGCTAGGARCCAGCAGCACACAGCATCACAATTGTCTGCCATGGACAGCAGGGACATGCCTCTCCTGTGGGAGTGACTGCCTGCCTGGGAAGGCAAAGTAGCCCCTGATGAGTCTGTGCTGCTGCACAGACACTGCTTCCAATGGCACCTTGTAAATTTAAAACTACTGTGGAAATCTCTACTGTGTGCTCTTGTGACAGCAGCACAGACAAACACTGAGCTTTTCACATGCATGTCAAAATGATATTTTCCAAAAGGCACCCTTTTAGAAGAAACAGGAGCAAAATGGAATCCTTTTGTCAACTTTAATTTTCCTGTGATGGTAAAACTGGGGATGAGGGCAGAGGTAGTTGGATTTGGATGGAATTTGCTGATCAYGCACAGGTTTTTCTTTTCCTCTATGACCACAAAACTGTGGAATATAGAAGACAAAGCCAGAGGAGTTCTCCTATAATATCAGTGTGTATGTAGGAAATGAAAAATTCAAAACACTTAAACTTTCTGACTTCAGTTTTACCAAAYACCTATTATGTRTCAGAAAGATGCAGGGAACATCCAYGGATTTTCAGCAGCTGTCAGTGAGCCACCATTCCAGCAGAAYACACATTGCTTTGCTGTAGGAAGGGATGCTAAATGACTTAATTGTCGGTAATTCTCTGCTCTTCCAAGGTTCCTAAAAGCTGCTGAGTTGATGCCTGTGAAGGACAAACACGTCCCATTACAGTTCACCCGGAAAGAGCCACAGAGCAGCACCAGGGACTGTCCTGTGGGACAGCAGAAGGGTGTCTGGTGCCCTTCCAGCTCCTGAAGGACTCCTCTTTCCTCTTTCAGCTTCACAGGTCTTTGGAGGACTAGGAGGTCAAGTTCATCTGATAGTTTTCAAACAGTTGACCTGAAACAGTGCCATAGAATTCCCACTGTCCAAGGCAACAATCTCATCCATGCATTTCAGGGAAAAGTCATTTAGGTGTTGCAGGCCTGATTGCTTCCACGTATGAGCTGCCTATTTTATGTACTAGCAACAGAATCTTTCTATGTATTTGTAAAACTTTAGGAAGTCTGCTGTGAGGGCCTCAATCATCCACACCTTAAGAGAGGTTTAGTCAATTTTCTTGCACACTTCCTTGTCTATGCTCTTTTCCAATGCAACAAGCCTTTCCAAGTGGARGGAAAGTGCAGAGGGAAACTCTAAGTTCAGTTTTATTAAGTAATCTAATTGCATCACTAATTCTAGCTTCTGATCAAGCCTACTGAAAATACATATTTAAATGCTACTTCCAYACAGAAAGAAAGACAAAAAATATTAGCATCAAGAAACAATAATTGCAGGCAACAAAGCATCATTGAAAAGCATTTTCMTTCTCTTTTTCTTTTTTYCTMTCTGCAATATTTCTTCTAGAAAAGAAGTTAAAATGCCAAGAAGTGACATTTTAATTCAGGATCTCTCCAGGTACATTTGACATTTCAGAGCAGCTCAACTTCATTTGCCACTTTGCCTGTCTGCCTCACCAGCCACCCAAACATTTGTACTCCAGAGATCAGTACAGAATCAGKCTTTTTCTCAATTGTCATTTTCTCCTTCTTCCCTTCCACTAGAATGAACAATACCCTTTTCCAYGACTGCACAATGACTGAGCTTTTATTTTTCCACACTTCAAGACAGGAAATGTATGCCTGAATTTTGATGAAACCAATGACTGCATTTCACTGCTTCTGTTTTTAAAACCTTCTATGCAATCATGTTAAAAAAAAATAGAAAAGCTAAATGACTTATGGAATGCTAAATTTGTCTTCTGGATAAAGAACGGAACTACATATTTCCTGCATAACTACAGGCATAACTGATTGGAAAAAAAACAGGGGGTTTTGTTTTCCAGAACCTGTGACTTGGACAATTAAGATAACATGGGCTAAAAACTGCCCTTAGTGTGGTGGTTAAACAAAAGCAATTTAAAATACTAGCTGTAAAATGAAAAAAAGAAGTAGAGAAATAAGGRAAAGGAAAATTCCCACTTCCAACAACTCAGGATACTGAGTATTAAGCAAATTAAGAGCAAAAGCAGTAGTATGGGTTCTCCTTGGATAAGGATGGCAAATTTGTTAATAGAGAGGCAGATATGGTTTGTCTATTCTCCATTTCAGAAGTGGGAAAGAAGCTGCTGC
>CADDXX010000063.1:1732014-1766830 GCA_902810485.1 Alauda arvensis
AAAAATCTAGATGACACTGAAAAAGAGTCTGTTTTGTTGAAAAATAATCTCTGGCTGCTACAGAATCTTTTAAAGACTTGAACCAATCAAAACCAAAATGTCATCTGAGATAACATTGACAGATAAATTTACTTAGCCTGACACTTCTCCTGACAAATGCAATACACTGAGGAAACAAGAATTAGAAGAGCAATATATAATGAGTGTTGGTCGATGCAATTCTATGGAAAAATCTATTTTGTCAAATAGACCTGGTTTTACTCTCTGATGAAATAATAATTTGGTTGATTAAGGTAACTACATAGATGCAAACCTGACAAACTTAGATTAGATACCTGAGTTGTTATAGCATGGCATTCTGATTTAAAAAAACCAGCAGTATTTAGCATCACTAAGGCACATAATAGCTGGATTAAGATGGCAGATAACAGCTCCCAAACAGTAGCTGCAACTGGGAAATCACCTTGAAAACACAGCATTTCCAGCAGGGATCCACAGGAACTGGCAACTGGGCTCAATGTTTAACAGCATTCTTTTTTTTTTTTTTTTTTCAGTCAGTGACCCCAAAACAAATACAATAAAGTCATTGCTCTTTCAAATTTTTGACGGACAAAGATAGGCATAATAAGTTAGAAGGACCTTACAAATCATATTCTATAAATTTCTAATTATTCTGGACCCTCGGGTGATATTAAAACAAGTAAATCAAACATTCCCCTAAAGCAGGAATGTGCTAGATAGCTCAGACCAAAAAGCATTTCAGGGAGACTTCAAACTATTTAATGCTATGAACAACAGAGTTCCAGGGACAGGAGATGCTGTAGAGTCCAAAAAARAWGAAAAACAAAGAAAAATATATAGAACATGACATATGTGATAAAATTTGAGCAAACCAGAGTTGTTTAGTCTGGAGGGGAAAAAATTACTTGGTCATAAACATTTGTATATAGAAAGGACTGCTGCATGGGAAAAAGATATGCTGCTAGTACAGGAAGAAATTTAATGATAAGCAAGGAAGATTTAGGTTATACTTTAGGAAAAACCTTTTGGCTGCAAGAACAGCAAAATACTGGAAAATGTTTCCCAGAGAAGGCACAGAATCTCTTGAAGGTTGAAGTTTTATGCAAACCTATGCCAAGATTTGGTCTGGCCCTGGAAAAGGGAGTCTGTCTCAATACATCCCTGACCCCTTTGAAGCTCTTTCAAATGTTTTTCTCCCACAGTGCTACAGCATACACATGAAAAATAAATACAATTCCCCACTTCTGCAAGAACATTATCCTCCTCCCTTTAATCATGCCAAAACTTTAATGCATTTATGACATATCTTTAAACCAGCACAGATAAGAATGTTTCCAGTCAAGGAACCCAAAAGCCTAAACAGAAACYTGTGAGTTCTGCTCAAGTATCCTCTTGTCTTGCCAAAATATAAAGACATAAGCAGTTTTCTGGGTCATAAGCTCTCTAGATGCTCCAAATYTTGTTTTGCAGAGAAATGTCTACCTCCAAATCAGTCTATTGTGAGGTTTTTGAYAAAGATTACACTCTCTGTAGCAAAGACAATCTTTTCGTTTAGCCCAATGTCAAAAGCAATTTAGTTTTACATTTATATTTTCCTGCCAACACAAACTTTTTGGATATAAAAAGAACGGGATGCAGCAAGTTCTATCTTTTTCTGGTATTTTTCTAGTAAGACATAGACTTAGAATAAGAAGATTTAGAAAATATTTATTGCAACTCTTAAAAGAACTGCTATAAACTCAATATAGTTAGCATACTCTGCAAAGTCAGAGCCTGTTTCTCCATTTGGTCTCTCTYCTCTCAATAGATCAAATATCCCTGCATGGTTCCTTTCTACASTTCATCTTTCAAAGAAAAGGAAAGAGCAGAGCCAAGGATTTGATCATTCTGTCATAGAGTACATAAACAATAGCAGCATACTCTCAGCCAGCACACTTGTGACAACCTATGAGCAGGAATTGTTCTTTTTCCCTTGCAATACCCAAACTCAATTAAAAAAAATGTATTTCCACTGTGATATGACACTAATGAGAGAAATAATCTCTCTGAGAAACTGATTATCAYCACTGAAGAATAACTCTAAACTTATTTGATGCTGCTAACTCTGAAACTGCTAACTGGGGCAAGAGTCCAGACCCTGAGAGAAAGTAGCTTTATATTCAAAAGAAATTTCTGGTCTTTTCTTTAAATAGAATATGGGCTTTTAAGACACACATACACTTGCTTACACATACAATGCTAACTTTCAGGGCTTTTCAAGTTTCTTCTGCTTAAATAACAGACATCACATATGACCTTTATATTGTCATAACATTTTTATTGAAGTTGAGATGGAAACTAAGAAGAAACTGAAAAACATGACCAATTGTGCTAGCTCAGAGTGAAAGTTATCTGTCTGCTTGTCACATAGGTTTAACTCATGCATTAGCAATGCACAGAGTTTACAATCTAGTGACATTTTTAAGGGTTTACATTTTTTTAGGAGAAGTGACATTACACTTGGCAATTAAGTGTAAAAACCGTTTTCTATTTCTATTTGAGATTTATCATGTCTTTCTCATGTGATGAAATACAGCAAACAGTAATTCCCTATTTAACATTCCCATGTTATTCATGGCTGTATGGACCTCAACTCCATTTCCCTTTTGTTAGCTTTCCTCTCYATGTTAAAAGTCTTAGTCTTGGACTAAGTTTCAGGGGTTTTTTTTTCCCATATTCTCTACTCTTCTCTGTACAYCAGAGAAAAAACARGACYGATAAGGACTGCACACTCAACCTGAGGAGAGTGCATGGCACTCCAGGGCTGTGGGCATCAGCAGCATCTGCTGTTTTGGCTMTAAACCACTTTTAACATCCCATTTGTGTGCTTGACACTGCTGAGTATTGAAGCTGAGGCTTTCAAAATACAATCCATTTCAACTTCAAGAGAATTTTTTCCTTAAGAGAAGTAGCTGACTTAGAAATTATCATATGCCTTGCAAGGTGCATCACTTTTCATCTGCAGAAAAGAAGCTACATTTGTGTTTCTTTTTGGCCAGTCATTTAATATCATGAAATAAATGTGTACATCTTTGCCACAAGTTCTAGGATAGCCTTTCCCAATAGGAAACATGATGACAACCCAGCACTGACACCTCTTCCCAAACATTTATGAACATAATTAAGTCCTAGCACAGAACCCTTTGAGACTTCATTATGAATCTGATCTTACTCCTGCCATCTGTTYCTCAGTTTTTCATTCACTACAGGCCAAGCAGACATTTTCTTTCCATGATGCTCCCTTACTTATCCAACTAATTATTACTCCAACCTTCTGAATCTAACTCAGATCATTGTTTCTTGATTTGCATAKGGGGCTTCACAAAAATTAACCTTAAAAAGAAATCTGAACTTGGAGAGGGTAAGAAAACTTATGAGCAATTTTCATATTAATTTCTATATTTCACTTACAAGAAATGGCACAGTCATAAACAAAATAAAATAACCTAAGTCTGTTTATTTCTGAGCTGTAATTTCCAAATAACTTCAGATTTTTTAAAATACACCATAGCAAACCAAACTTTKSAAAAGTCAAATAATTAATTGSAGTTTTGTTTGTCTTTAATTCATTCTTGCCTCTATTTTTGGATCAGTAACATTTTATTCACTTGTGCTAACATGGGCCTTCTGTCAGGGGTAAACATGGTCTTTCATTGCATTCAAGTCTGCTAAAGTTTGACATATTTTTATTCTCCAGACTTATCTGAAAACCTCTTGGGCATCTTCTCACACATCACACTACACACCTGCGATTAACTTTGAGTCCAGTGAAACCAAAAGGTCAAAAAAAAAAAAAAAAAAAAGGAAAAAAAAGAAAAAAAAAAGAAAAAAAAGAAAAAAAAAAAAAAAAAAATAAAATAAAAAAAAACAAAAAAAAAAAAAAAAAAAAAAAAGACCAAAAAAAGAGCAGAGGATTGCAAGGAAGTGTGAGATAGGAGTCAGTTCTGCAAGTCTTATTTGCACAGTAGAAGAACAGACAGCCCTGTTTATACTCGACTTCCTTATCTCATCAGTCCGTGTTCCAGTTCAGTCTATAAATGGTTTRTGAAAAGACTAAATTGTACATTGTCCAAAATCTAGCACAGTAAAGTTAATAYTACTTGACCCACATACAGCACAGTTCGGCTGAAAACTTTATAAACAGATCATTCCTTAGAAGCACTTTCCTTAGGGCTCTCTGCTTCCTCTTGCCATCTGCAGAAGCTATATCCATGTACCTTAACGTCCTCCCACACATGCCAACAGAGAGGAGGCAATTGATCCATATGCCATTWCCCAGTGTCTAAATAACAGGTACTGCAATTTGAAACACCTCAGGTCAAGTTGATCTGTGTTCAAAAGTCAGAGGCTGGCTACCAAAATAATTTMTTTTCAGCTTTTCTTTAAACAGCATAATTCACAATGCTGAAATTGTATATGTGGACAACAAGAAGATACACACCTTTCTGTACCATTTGCCAAAACYTCCCTGTTGTCACTGCCATGAAAATATTCCAACAGCCCCACAAATTTCTCCCCAGGGTKAAAGAATTTGGGTTGAATGGGAAGGAGACTTGAAATCTTTCTTTCTGAAGGAGAAACTTTAGGAACTTCCTGAAGGAATGGATGCTAAAAGCTATCGTGACTTCACTTCATATGAAAYCCAGACTGGACCCTGACTTAAGCAGGAGTTAATGAGTTGAACAGTCTGACATGTTCATTTGACAGGGAGTGATGAAAGGCCAGCTGTCAGATTTAATTTGTTTGAAGATAAGCTGATTTATTGCTTACAAGTAATATGCTTGGCACAGGGCATGCATCTCAGTAATGCTATATTCGAACACTATCACAGAAACATTCAGTTCTGGTAGAGTACATTCACTGTTAAGAAAAATAAATGCAATTTTCAAAATGACATTTCAAGTTATCATTTTTTGGTATTTTCCCATGTGAAAAAAAAAAGAAAATAAAATATTTTTCTAATCATTTAATAGCCAAAACCAGGCCTGCCAAAGGACTTGGAGTGTTACATTACTTTTTAACTAATACTGAACAAGGAGCTTTAAATGGGAAAAAGATTAAACAAGTTGTCCTTATAGGATAACCAATGAAGGGAGAATCAAAAGCAGCAGTAGTCAACAGCTGAAGKATGACAAGGTACAGAGCAGCTGAGTGACAAGATAAGAGGCAGAACATTGATAAGAGAACCAAGGAGAACCCAATCAATCAGAAAGGATGAATATAATTACAACTGAATTGGACAATACTCAAAAGTCAAATGTACTGCTCTCTTTCTGAGGAAAATTAGTAACCATGGTAGAGGTTAAACACAGGAAGTTTGCACGCTATTTCATAGAAAAGAAAGAGACAGGAGGCAGGAGCAATCTAATGGAGAAGGCAGGAACAGCAAAATGGAGGTGAGCAGCTATCACTGCCTTCYTGCTCCAAGGCCAGGTGGTTTTGAGATGGGGATGCCTCCATAAGGACTACTGCCAAAGGCAGGAGTTCAGACACAGCACGGGACAAACACTAACCTCATGTGAGCAGAAGGCTTTGGTGTTAGTATCTAAACTGGGCATTCCAGAAAGACCAAAAGAAGAAAAAGAGGTAAAATCAGACTTCCTGGCTTCTCTTGCATCTGCAGCTACTGCCCTTCTCCATGTTTAAAGGCAGGAAATAAGACTGTGTTCAGTCTTGGACTTCCCACTCCCATCTCCATGCCTACTTCACTTTTGATCACGCCTCTCAATGTCCACTGAAATGACTCCTGCCAAACTCTCTCTACCAGTTCTCTACACATCACTGTAAATGGGCTGTAGAAGAGATAAAAATGAATTTGTATTTCACCAGTACCTTTTTTCGGTTTTTTTAACAGACAGAAAAGCTTAAAAGTAGATCAGCTATTCATTAAAAAGAAAGGACTCAGTATGGTAGTATTTATTTTGTAAGATTATTGAAACAATTCCAGGTATACAGATCAGGAAACCACACAATGGCATTTTATCTTACTCCAGGGTATATATAGAAATGAAAATGAAGGCAGCATAGATTCTTATGAAGCATGGCTGTAAAGAAACTGAACAAGCCCCAGCAAGACAAAAAGCATCTGCAGTCAACAGGAGGCTTATGTTTCACATTTACCCAAACTTTTATAGATTTTTCAGGGAACAGGACTTGAATTGTTYRCATTTTTCTTTGAAAGAAAAGACTAAGTCCTGGTATGAAGTTCATGAGCCATTCAGAATAGAGGCAGCACAAAAGAAACATCTATTGCTTTTTGAACAGGAAAACTGGAAAAGAGAGTTGTATTAGGGGTCCTAGGCATCAACATCAGAGCAACATAAAGCCTCCTGCCAGGCTTCCCACAGGCACCACTTCCAGCTCTTAATGCCAGCTTATGCCATCCCAACTACCTCCACAGTTTGAAGTACTCAAGGGCTTCTGTCCCAGATAATTCACTGCCCTACCCAGAAAGGTCTCAGATACTTGATGGCCTTAATAAGTATTTCTTAAAGCACAGGGCAGTAATTTTTTTTTTTTCAGTCTTGAGGCAGGATACTGTAGAGCCAGCTGCTCTCACTGCAGCAGTGTCCTCTCTTGGCCACCCCTTGCTGAAAAACTTGTCCTGCACATGCACCTTTGCCCCTCAGGCTGAACAGTGTCTCTCAAAGGAAACCATTACCCTCACTATACAGTCCCTTTGCTGCACATTGCATAAGGAAATATAGATTTTTATCAACTCCTTTTGCTCTCATTACAAGAGCTGATGCAAAAGTGGACAACTARAACTCAAGTTCTGCCAAGCATATTCTGAAGAGCTATTAATTATCTCTGTGACAGAGAATGCACATCCAGGAGGACCACTCCTTCCCATCTGACATAAGAACAACTTAMTGGAAAGTCTTCARTCACCTCTAAAATATAYCTAAAATATAAAAGAAACTTTATGGGGAAACAAACAAACAAACAGAAAACTCCAAAAGGACTGTCCTTTAATGCAGGCAAATATTTCTTCTGTATCTCCTAAAACTCAGTGTTTTTTCCTTACTTAAGCAGTATCAAATGAATACATTTATGTATCAATGCTCATACAGGGGAACCACTCCAAGGACATAAACTCACTGGCACAGCTTTTCCTGCCTTAAGCAATAGCCTTTTTCCTTCATCCTTTACCAGGTTTTTTTAACATTCCTATGTTAACCAGGCAATACTCTGTATGGTACTGCTGGGTTTGTCTCTATTTGCTGCCAACTTCTGTCTCCCTTGTTAAGGATCCATGTATCCATGTCCTCCATGCCATACCACCAATTATTTCCTTACATAACTCAATCTTTAAGAGCACTTGACATCCCCAAGGCAAAAAAAAAAATAAATAGACATGTTCTTTCAGAAATGCAGGCATTCCTAAACAGAGAGACAGGATCTACAGATTCTCCTGATTTTTTTTACTCCTATGGCCATTTTAGCTGTCTCTAATTTAATATCCTTTATGCCTGTAACAGAACTATGACATCTTGTAAGCTGGTACATTCAAGWGACATAGCTTTGTCTCTTGAATCTTGTTCATGGGAATTTTTTTCTACATTCTTTTACTACAGTTCTAATTCTAGTAGAAATTTCTGCCATTAGACAAATTAATCCAAWGCACTAACAGGCCATCTTTTCTTATTTAATTTTTAAATTGCTATTTATTATTTTTTTGTTCATCATTCTTTCAAATTGCCAGTTTATTGCAATGATTTTTTTCAAAATGTAACACATTACCAATTAAAAACAAACAAAAAAMCCMSMAAAAAAACCTAAGCCAACACATTACTTCCATTTATCTCCAAATTTGTAAAGTTCTTCTGTAATTAAGAATAAAATTCAAATGGAATCAGTAAGATCAATTTTTTAAAAAACTGAAAACGAAGACCATTCTCTTACCAGTGACATTACTCTTTGAGCCAYCACAAGCAGTGTGACACCCTGCAAGATGCCACAGAGGACACAGTGTGCCAAAATCAGATCAACCCTTCTGAAGTGCACAGATGGAGCAAGTAGCTACTTCACTTTGCACAGGCGACATACAGTGAAATCTCTTTGCGTCTTGGAAAGTAGTTTATTCTTCCCCAAATGCACACTWATATATTTGACACTTGTGTTCTGGCTACAGACAGGTATGAAATGGAATATTCATCAGTAGAGGGGTGGCTCACACACATTTTGCAACCCATGAGAACTTAGAGAAGAACAGTGGCAATGCTGAACTCTGATCCTAAATTTCTGGATGGTTACCAAAACTCCCTCTGCTGAAATGCAGTGTGTGATCTCAAGGAAACATGTTAAAAGAGAGATTTAGTTTTGGTTTTAAAAATTTTAGAAAATAAATTTACATTTTTCATTATCCCATTGACTTCTACAAGTTACTAAAATCTTTGTGCTAGAATTGAATGGAAACATCCTTTTGCCATTAGAGTATTGACCTTGTATTTCAAAAGCATTCAGCTGCTGTCACTTGGAATGCAAAGCAATTGGGATATCAGCATGATCCTGGATAATAAAAAGGACTAGCTGAAATTAAGCCAAGCTCCATGTGGCAGGTTGACCCTGGATGGATGTCAGGTGCCCCTCCTCAGCTGGACAGTAGAGGGAAAATATAAGGTGATAAGGGCAGGGAGAGATCACTCATCAATTATTGTCACAGGCAAAACAGACTTGACTTGGAGAAATTAGCTTCATTTATAAACAAGTAAATCAGAGTAGGATAATGAGAAAGAAAAAAAAATGTAAAACACCACTCCTTTCTTCCCAGGCTCAACTTTACCTCGCTTTCTCTACCTCCTCCTTCCCAAGAAGCACAGGGGGATGGGGAATGGGTGTTCTGACCAGTTCATCGCATCTTGTCTCTGACACACCCTCCTCAGGGGGAGGACTCCTTACACTCYTCCCCACTCCAATGTAGGGTCCCCCCAGAGGAGACGGTCCTCCATGAACTTCTCCAATGTGGATTCTTCTCTCAGGCTGCAGTTCTTCATAAACTGCACCAGTGTGGGTCCCTTCTATGGGGTCCTTCAGCAGTGTGAACTGCTCCTGTGCCCACACTGCTCTCACACAGTCAGAGGTCCTGCCAGGAGTTTGCTCCAGTGCAAGCTTCCCACAGACCTCCTTCAGGTATCCATCTGCTCTAGTGTGAGGTCTTCCACTGGTGTAGGATGATCTCTGCTGTGTTCCATGGACCTCCATGGGAAATCTCTGCTCTGGCACCTGGGGAGCACCTCCTGGAATGCCTCCTTCTTCATACCTTGATGTTTCTCTCTATCCTCTCTCTGGATGAAGTTGCTGTGTACCCTTTCCCCCACCTCCATTTTCTTAACTCTGTTATCCAGAGGCACTACTTTGCTGATGGCTTTGGCCAGGGGCAGGTTCATCTTGGACCCCACTGGCACTGGCTTTGTAGSACATGGAGGGAGCTTCTGGCAGCATTTTACAAAAACCAGTCCTGTAGCTCCCTGCTACCAAATACACCCCAACATCATACCACTAACCCACTGCTGTACACCAAGTAATYGTGTATTTTCAACAACATGCATAACAAAGCATTTAAATTGGGCTGGCACACATTTCAAGACTTTTCCCAACAATGCAGACAAGCAATTATTCTAGTTGCTTTCCTGCTTCTTAGATGTTAAGYCATAATTAATTAACTGCCTTACAGATAAAAACGTGGAGGTCACAAATAGTTCTACCTGTAGGCAGGAACTGAGATTCAAGAAATCAGTACAAAGTTGGGAAGAGAAGTTTTTACCTAACAGTTTTTACCTAACTGAAACACATTATCTTGCAGGAACATTTAATTTAGTTGCAGAGGAAGGTAAGAAACAGGAAGGAGAAAAAATACTTCATTTGTATCTTCTTTATTATGCAAAACAAGGCCAGGTAACTCAGACCAACCCAGTAATATCAGATGAAGAAAACAACACTTCGAGTTACATTTAGATTTATATATTTCATGTATTTGACTGTSACAGGTGAGTTTGTCTGAGCTTAGACAAGAAAAAAGCCTATGGACACTGGCATTGATGACAGCACTAAAGACCTGAGACTGCGCTAGGTGTCAGCTGTCATGGTGACATCCCAGTGTCTCTTTTACTCTGGATTTTTACATACTAGAGAAAGTTGAAGAGAATTTTTTAATTCTAAAGATTATGAAAGTCAACAGCAACTATCAGCTAACTGCTTTTAATTGTGATTTTATTTGGCTTCAGGAAGAAGAAAAACTAAATTTTTCTGAATTTTAGGTTTGTAGACATTATTAATATGATGGAAAACAGCAGTTTCAATAGAYAGCCTAAACAAAATCCTGTAAAACCAATACTTTGAACAATGACCATTTGCACAACCTTAAATATAAATTGCAGATGTTGTATTTCAGCAGAAACAGTGCAATCAACTTTCTGCCATTYAAACTATGAAGAAAGTCCTTGTGATACCAAACACATTGTAAAGCCACTTGCCAGAACAGAACCTATTTACTAACTGGAAAAAGAAGCAGGACTTTTTGACAAGAATTACAATTCACAGTAGGTTTTTATTTTCTTATAACTTTGGTTTATCCAGTGGTTTTTGTTATGGAAAGTTTTCCATGGACAACATTGCAGTTCCTGACCCAGACATGAACTAATATGTTCCGTCTCACTCTGGACAGCCCTGGAGGAAGCACTCAGGGCTGGGCACTTCAGTGAAGAGTTAAGRTGAGCACTATGAAAAGCAATCCTAAATAATCTACCTCCATTATGGAATCTGATCAGAGAACAGCATTCTTAAATATGACTTGAGAATAATTTACATAACTTTCACATTAACAGTTCATGGCAAAAAAAACCCCCGCAACTAGAAGGGAAAAAAAAAACAAAACCAAACCTTTCACTGCACTGAACCAGAAATAACTATGCAACCACTATTTTTATATTATGACAGTATTTTAAATTCTGATAGAAATATATAGGACAGTTCCTGGTCTGTAAAGATTACATTTTATATATATTTTATATATGCATTTTTATATATAAATATATATTAATATAAATATATATTTTTCTAGAAAAGTCTATTTTTTACCTAGGAAACAGAAAGACAGATTAACTTATTTATTAATGAGGTATGTGCCATGAAGTTTCCCATATTTTGCCCAKTTCAGAACTTTACCTAAAGCACTACTTTCTGAAAGCAGACAGTTTTTATARGAAATGTCTCTTGATCTTGTGAAGCATGAGGAAAACTGAAAACAAAACAAGACCAGKCCTCATAGTGCTATTTTTCAGTAAAGGCAAGAAGCTGTTTTCACCTTGCCATGGGGACTGACTTCTCATCAATGCTCCACCCAACGTGCACCAATACTGCCTGAAGCAGTAAACTGAAGTCAACAATAGCATAGTAAAAGTACGTTCTGTGCTCCTAGAATGGACATCAAGAGGCATCAAAGAACAAGTTAAACCACCTAAGCTTTCACCAAYCWCAGAATCAGCTCAAGYCCTTACACAGGCTGAGGAACATTAATAATAAACCTTGTCTCATAAACAAGGCAGCCAATGCAAACATTCTACTTTGATACATAACTTGTTGAATGCCTTAGAAAATTGTTATAAACCATTTTTTATTTGGCTACCAGCACCAAGAAGGCTTAGCTCATCCCTTCCTGCAAATTTATTCTACATTCAAAAATCCTSCAAAAGCACTAGGACCTAAAAAAAGAGATGTAGAGGATGACAGTTCTGTTGAAAAAAGACATGTAAAACAAGGAAGATAAAGAAAATAAAGGCAGATGGGAGTCAGGAATGGTAATTATTATTTAATCGATGTAGAGGCCAATAATTTTCTTTTGCAAGGCTTTCTTTTTCACTGCAGCTTCAAAGGTGATGGCAGTGAAACACGACCATAAGTGAAAATAATCTCGCTTCTCAACATAGCTGTTAGTATAGAATCTTCTCCTAGTGACCTCAATTCATAAAATCTAAGAATCTTTAAAATCTTGAAACCAATCATACTCCAGGCTTAGYTTAAATTTAATCTTGGCCCGGTCTGAACTTCTGACTTCAAAATCCAAACTAAACTGTTTTAGACTTCATTAGTCCAATGTCCAATTCCTTAAGAACTTGCCACCTCAAAGACAAATCCTCTGCACAGAGAAAGATCACAGAGGTGAAGGTCTTCRGCTGGGATTACTGAGCTATCTCAAAGATAAATCCATATTAAAGGCCTTCTTCCAAGTCCCTGATTCCCCTGTTACCTGCTCACTTCCACTTAAAGCTTGTCAGCAACTCTGCATAGAATCATTCCTGTTCTGCCTCTCYCCCTGAGAGAGTTTTCTTCCTTCTTTGATCTTTCATTACATGTGTCTTATCCTGCAAATGTTACTCAAGCAACCACCTCTGACCRTGGTTATCAGCAATTTGGGGAAGTTTTAAGGCAAGATTCCTTTTAGAATTAACCATCCTCACTTCCATATCCTATTTGTATTTCTCTCTAATTAATGCTGCAGCACCGAAATTTGTGTTTAAATAAAGTATCATTGTATATACAGCCTATGTTTTTTTCAAATGCGACAAAATTTGCTGTATGCAATTTTCTAAAGCATTTTATACACTTTTATAGTCTTCCAAAAAATACTAATTACAATACAACGTTCTCTCCTCCACATCTTTGCCTCTTACAAAAAGCTTGAGTAGCTCAAACATTTATTTTAATTGGAACTTCCACTAGTAATTACTCTCTAATAGCACCTTCCAAAATCAATTAAAAATGCTTAGTTCCCAGAAAGAAGTCTTTAAAAAATCCTAAAAACTCTACTAATCAGCTACAGCTTATGGATTCTTGAAGGACAGTGTTATTTCTGTTGGCCTCAAATTTTACTTTTTACTAGGGTAGTCAACAGTGACCAATAGTACAAATAGGTAACATGTGACAAGGTGAAAATACAAAGGTATATAAGTAAACCCCACATCTTTCACACATTTGAACAACTAACAATCTACCAGGACTTTTCTACTTCCACTGTACACAGAGACTTTGGATGAATTTGGAAACATCAAACCCCTAAAACACATTAATTCTTKAAAATGGATACACAGGAGCAGCTTATGATCAGCTACTGCCACTCACTGAGTAACTCAGGGTGGAGTCACACTCATCACCTTTACAGCTGCAACTGCAGCAGTTCTAAATCAAGAGATAATCTTAAATGCCAGAAATAATACCTAGAAAAAAAAAAATAATCCAAAACAATGACGAAAATGTGACAAGCTGTTGTGATGTTTTAAAACAGAAAAAACACAGTGAATTTAGATATAAAAGATACTGAAGTAATAACTACTGTGTCACTTAGGTAACACCACCAACCCCACACCGTCATCCTTGGGGTTGAGCCATGCTTGGTGGCTGTTTTTTAAACTAGTCCATGAAACATGAGGTCTGTAAGACTTTCACAAAATGTGACTCTCCTCAGCACCTTCCCTAAGCAATATACACATAAATGACTTATGTAGGAAGGAAAGACTCTGAGTATCATCTTGAAAAGCAGGCAGAAAGTTGCAGCAGRGCTAATCTGCAGTCGTGYTTACTGTATTTTACAAGAATATTARGAAGTGCAAAGAATTAACACAGTCCTGCTTCAAAGCACTTTTAACTATAATTATTCTGTAGCAATACTGTCTTTATTTCTACTCAGTCCAAAACACTGTCACTTGTATTGTTGAAAAACAGCTAAATGTTCAACTTGTGTGCCCTTCCCAGCCCCATACATCTCCAAAAATCCTGTCAAGGAAACATTTTGTGTTGGGCCTGAACTCAAAACACCAGTCCCTTCAAACCCTACTGGTCTACAAAGAAAACTAGCAATTTGTYCTGGTTATGAGAGTTTGAGGGAAAACTGCCTCTTACTTTTTCAAAAGCTAAACTGTGCAGATTTTTAGATGCCCCCCTACCCCTCCCCAAAACCAGTCTGGTTTTCCAAAGAACACCACTGAATCACAGCAACATACTAATAAATCAAAAGTAGCAGGTGCTCGACATACAAGTCTGTAGGAATACTCACTTCAAACCTTCACCCYATATGACTTCCTTTAAAAAACTGCCCAACAATCATCTTCCCAAAACTCCAAAAATCTAAGCCTTGCAAAAACCTTGACACAGTTTCTAAGATTTAAGAGCAGACTCACCCAGAAAGAAATGCCACTATTATGTGTATATGGAAAATAATTTCAGGAAAATCTTGAACTATCAAAGAGCTTACCAACCTATCAACAGTGGGAGTCTTATCAAAACAATGCAAAGGTGATGTAGGAATAGCCCAATCTCTGATACATGTGGCTGGAAGAGCTGGATCACATTATTACACRGTAATACCAACATACAAATAAGCATCTTTTAARGAGAAAATAAAAMCAAAAAAAMCAAAGCTAGAATAATAAACCAGYAAATTCTTATTTYRTAATYAAAAATTACATTTTTGTTTCTRAGTGGATCTGTTGAACTGTTTGTAACTAAAATTCAYCCACTGRGTGGTTCCAATTTCWTTTTTTTTTAGCTTACAAAACAGAAGTTTTAAGATGTAGCTTGAAAGATAAATAATCAATTATTCATAACTACACCAAAAAAAAAGTGACCATATGGTTCCCTAACAACACAGGCAAGGGTAGTTTAGAGKGTCAGAAGTCACTTGATCTACATTTCATGAGAGACCATTCTTGGAGATGGTCCCTAAACATCAACAATTTTCAGCTTCAGTACTATAAATCCTGTTCCTTCTGTGGCCTAGAGAAGAGCMCAGGGAGCAGCTGTTGTAATGTTTGGTGATATTAGCACTTCCCACTAGAGGTAATAAAACGATCAAGCAAAAATGTGTAGAACAGGAAAAAKAAAAGTTTTTGTTTTCAGAGAAGGCTTCAGCAAAGAGAAACAGAGGCTCCTGTCACTTGAATGACTCTTCACACATAGGAGAAACAGCATAATCCTGACACWGAAACTGTTCTGGGGCAGAGTTATTGAAGAAGCTATTCCGGTATGGATGTAATTAYACTGCACAATATGACCAGACAGGGTTAGCTACAATGTTTACATTCCAAAACAGAATGGTAGCATGGTTTGAATTCACTTTATAAAATCCTAGTTGYTAATTTTTACTTGKATTGGAYTGGTTACAGCTCAAGCCTAAAACTSATTTAAACTTCCTGWACAACTCCCCTTCACCTGACAGAAAACCTGCTGACTGCTGCCCTGTAACCAGAGTTATAACCAAACCTCAGGGCACAGCACAGCCACAGGTGCATGGCTGTGCCATGTCCATGTGCATCTCCCAGATCACAGGAGGACTGGGTTAAGCCCTGAGCTTTAACAGCCAAAAGACTACAAAGAATGTATTTTCAGTCAGCAAACAYGGCAGGCACAACTCTGAGTACATCTGCTGAAGCAGTGCCTTCAGCAAGAACACACTCCAGGAGGAGCATCAAGTGATTGCACTTCTCTCTCCATATTTCTGCCACACAGGTCTAATGGTGAGGGTCCTACTCCTGTGCCTTCCTAACAGCTCCAGATTAGGCTTGGCTGAACCACTTCCTTAGCACCACTTACTTAATTCTTCACAGAACACGTAGRAGTATTTTACTTTCAGGAAAATTCACTGTATCAGTGTGCAATCCCTAACCAAAAGGGCCCAGTTATCTTAATCAATTATCTAAAGGACTAAAAATAGGGAYGCAAAACGGATAGCAAAATGCTCACCTTGTTGCATTAGTTTTGCAAGCCAACAACTTTGCAACAGAATGATTCTTTTTTCATCATAGAGGGACTCTCATTAAGTAACCAAAATCCAATTCTGCCATGCATGCAAAAATTAATTCCTACTGTTAAAACTGGATTTTAACTCAGTGTTTTGTGCTGTTGTGCAAAACACATTGAAAAAAACTCCAATTTTTCTCATTGGGAAATGAGGATTTGGTTTAATTAAAACATTTTGTGAGAACATAGGCATTTCATCAATATTTTAAAGAAAAACAGTGGCAATGTTTTTGAAGTGCTTGATCCACAAATGAGATTGATATTTTGTCCCAATTAAGCACAAAGCTCTGACATATCAGAATCTCCCACAGAACGAGAATTCCCCATGAACATCTACAGGCTTGGAGCTTGAGACTGAAAGCAGATGTCATGATCCATTTCAAAGGCTACTTTTATTTATAGCAGATGAATTCTTCATAAATATGAACTGAAAAAGTCTTGGGAAAAAATCACCACAAAGACAATTTATTGTAAACTCTCCACTTCTTCTACAGTAACTTYATTGTCCTTGAAAATAAAAATGTCCACAACCCATTTGCAGCAAAATTAAAATTTCTTGAAAGAAAAATCCACAAAACTGCATATTTTTTAAGAAGTATTGATACTTCAGTTTTGTATATATGTAAACAGGATTATTCAGTGAAACTATGAACTGCTCTGAACCAGCAGGTTACAGAAGCCAAGGGGATGAACAGGGGCAAGAACTTCCACAGTCATGCAATCTTCACAACAAAGTATGTGAAGAACTTCATCATCACRAAATTCTCCTGAAGTTTATAATTTTCAAAATATTTCAAATATCAATATCTAACTTTACAAAGTCTTTTTTTTCTACCTTCCTGTACAAGGTTTTACTTGAAGCTATCAGAGGATTCACTACCAGGAGCAYTAGAACAGAGGTGAGGCATGAAGTTCTTTTACCCTTCTCCATTTTGAGACTCCACATGCTCTTAATACACTGAGCACTACCTCTTCAATTATCCAAGTTTTTGGGATTTCTTTTAGGATTTAATCATAAWCTATGCACAATTCTTCCAAGGTAAGAATTAGGTTTTAATTTACCCTTCATCCAGCAAGGAACACACTTATATTTCSTAACATTCCTGAACCTTGTGAAATACACTGTATACTCCACTAGGAAACATTTGTGTAACAAACTGACACAGGAAAACTTTTAAAATACCTTTTCATGTACACACATGACAGAAGCAAAGATAACACTGTCGAATAATTGTTGATTTATAATTTTGTTTATCTACATCTCCAGTTAATCCAAAAATTAATTTTTCCTTAAGGAACTTCCCTTTCTCAAATACTTATTTAGTACAATGCAACACACATATCAGAAACATCCCTGAGATTCTGAACTCCTGATTCTCCTCACAATGCTCAGTAACTGAATAGTCTCCAGTTGCTCATCCTTTTTGGCTTGAGCAGAGGGATGGGTAAGAGCAGCAAACTTTGTCAACAGTACTGTGGAGCAATATCCAGAGCTGGGGAGCAGCAAATAGTTTAGTGGGAGAAAGAGCTGGAGGCTTTCCCTCTTCTTCTGTGCTCAGTGTGCTGCTGACCAGCAGGAATTCCTATCTAACTGACAAAGACCTAATCAAATTACTGCAAGTTGGAGCTGGATAAATTCAGATTGAAATGTGAACCATATCTCTCAACAAAGGAAAATATTAAGCTAGTAGCAACTGCCATGGGTTTTGGAGGATTTCTCAATCGCTGAAGACTTTCTAAATATCAACGTCTATGCTACAGTGGATGCTATTCAAATATAGCTGCAACACTGGGAGCCAAAATGAGAACATTAAACCCCTTTGTTCTGCTTTACATTGCAGACTGGGAATAGGTGACCACAACAGATCATTCTGGTCTTTTCATCTCTGTGCCCATGGATAATTTCCCCTCATTTTTTAACAGATAATCACTGTGCTGTTACAGAGAAAATCCKCCTATTGATTCAAAAGACACTGAAAATAGTACTTATTTTGTACTTCACTGCAGTTATGAACTAAAGCCATTACAGCAACTGTGCAACATCTCAACAGCTTTAGGATGCTTATTTGCTTCATTCTATTCCCTCAAGAAAGCAGCCCTAGTTAGTTCGGAACCCGACCTACTTGACAGAAATACAGGTCCAGCACCACCAGCAAGCATTGCACCTTTCACAGTGCCATGTGCTGTCCTATTACCCAGTCTTRTCTTTCCATCAGAAAAACAAAACAAGGACAAAAAGCCTCACCATAACAGTGCCTTAACAACAGTGGCCATGGTCTCYTCATTATTCAGTTTCTAGCCTCTGAGTGAACAGATCTAATCAGAAGGACATTGTTTCCATCAGTAAATACCATGTCTCATTTTGATACTCATCCTGATTATTCCCCTTTGRTCAATCTCTGCATTAACCTGACACACTGCTGGCTCACAGCAAATCTTGGAAAGGGTGGAAGTTAGTGCTTTATATTTTGCCACTGCATTAAGGATATTGTAGGGAAATATCTTCCTGTAGCTTTAAGCACATCTGTATGCTGATACCAGCAGTTGCCTTGGAAACTAAACTGCTCAAAATGTAATAAGGACAGAAGATGTGTCAGCCAACAGMTTCAAAATTGTTCTCATCACTGAACTACACAGCTTGTCAATCTCTGCAACATTACAGGAGTTGCTGCTAAGTAATTCTATCAATTTGTCTTTGCAAAACAAATTCATTGCAAAACAAGGAAGTTCCTTCCAGTAAGGTRGCTTTTACCATTTGTGTATTCATAGGGTGTGGTTTTTTTGGGTAGAGGGATTAGGTTTAGAAAAGAAACAACTCAATCCCGGTTATGGCTAATCATTCAGCACTCTGATATCTGTAAGAGAGGAAAACCACRCAGTAATGGCTTTTACTCTCCTCATTCATGCAAGATGAAATCACAGTCTTCACTTAAGCACTCCAATGTTGCTTACTGCTCAAGATGTCCACACTTAAGTAACCAAATGACATCTGCTGAAGGTAACAGCTTCCAGATTTGTGCCTGCAGAATAAAAAAATTAAAAGGACTTCTTGTCAGAATCATCATTTTGCTCCTTCAGCTATAGAAGCTGTAAAATATTCRCTAATAAAAAATTAGAGTTCAGTTGATTGTTCAAAATATACCATGCTGGAAAACAAGCAATGTTTATAATACCATTGTGGTTTATTTCAACATGGGGACAATGTCATGCATACAGGCACAGAACTAACTCATGAAAAGTCATTCCCCTGACTGATGTAAAATMCTTGTAATATTATATATTTTTGATTATCTGCAATACATCAAACATGCCCTACATTTTGAATAAGGGATGCAAAATCCCATATTAACCTGCAAGAGAAGAATTTTCAAAAGCTTTCAAGGACATCTTTGCTAAAAGACATCTTTTTCAAGAAAATAAAAGAAGACATTGACTTCTTAAAAATATGTGTAAAAGGAGATTTTGCATTAAATTCAGGAGCAGAGTCACTTGTGCCCTTCTTTCAAACATATCCCAYGGACCAACAGGCAGAGCAAGTAGGACAACAGAGAAGCAAATTTGGCCTTAGGAGAAATTACCCAACATAACTGTGATACCAGCAGAATCAGGTAGATGCCACGAGGGTTCACAGAAAGGCGGATCCATGTTCTTTGCTTACTGCTGCTGGGGATTCTTTGTGTAAATTTATAGTTTACATGTCATGCTTCTAAATAAGAACTGTCTTMTTAATGTGCTTCTCAAAGGCAATTCCTTCTGCCTTCATGTCTTTCCACATACCACTTGGCACCCCCACAGTTTTGGGGGAATCTAGGACAAGCTTAACTGTAAGACTTTCTTAGTTGTTATCACTCACTGATTAACAGTTCAAAACAGGAACTTCCTGCCAAATCAACATTGTTTATTCTTGCCCAAATCACTCAAAGAGCAGAGGAAAAAAGGTTAAGCACATAATGCTTGGAGCTTGCTTCCAGCTCATCSCCTTTCTTAGGGCTTAGATGACCCTGGATATCCCAGACAACCAGCAGAGCCCCTTGCCCTAATCCGCAGTACTGCTCTTTGAAAGCAGCTCTCATTCCTCTGCTTTTACTACGTGCTCTATTTTAGAAATGTTCTCTTGAAATTATGTAGTTTAATTCACTAATTATTTCCTAATATGTTCAAACATTAGGAAATAATTACCTCCCTATAACCAGTCAAAATAATATGTGTAATTGTCACAATTAATAATTCTCTGGCACATTTTTTCTCTTTTGTTTTTAATACTTTCAGATGCCTAAAGTCAATCTGTGACAAGAATCTGATCTGTGATGAAGATCCAGAATGATGAGTCAAGCACGTGCATATGAGATGGCTGGAGTATGGTAACTGATTCAGTATGAGCTTCCTTCTRTCTTTCCTGGCCTCCAGCATGGCTGCAAACTTTACCTCAAGGGATGCAGCAGCATCAGCACAAATTTACCTYCAGACCTTTCAGCCCAGAGCTCTCCATGCAATTATTCATACTGAGCTGACAAGCTRTAAGAAGTGATTTTCTCRTACCCTTATATTAGCCTCCAAATGSTCTTTTGTCACAAACAAGACAGCACAAGAGATGTCTGGGGAAGCCACAATCTGCYATCTTGACTGTGTGTACAGTATGGGTGAAACCTTTTCAGAAAGATGCCTGTGTGAGGGAGGCTGCTGTAAGATGGCATTCTAGAAGGTAACTGCATTGCTTCATGCAGGTGATACAGATTAATTTTTCAAGCAGTTTGATATAGAAGCCATACAATTTTCAAGACTTGACCTCTACAAAGAAAAGGAGATAGCACAACCAGGTGGCAGTCTGCAGGCACAGTGGGCTCTGAAACTTCTTGCTGATGTCAAATACTGTTTTGTAGACARCTAATACATAAGAGCTTGCTTAGATCATAATTACGAAATTTCTCTCTGTAGCATGAGGAAGGCAGAGAAAGCACTGGCAAACTGCTCAGTCTTTGAGCCTTTGCACCAGTTTTGCAGCTTGTTGTAATGTTGAGAGAAAACTCACTTCCTTATCTCAGAAACAATAGCAAGATTAAGATTTCTGGATGAAGCTAAAGAATGTGATGTAAACGGTGACTTACAAATATACAGTGAGCCAGCACTGCATTTTTACCTCTGCTTACAGAGATGCCTAGTTCTCGCACTCCACAGGTCTCCTACTATCCCTAAACCAAGAAAAAAAAGATTGCCACCAAAAAGATGGAAATAAGACACACAGTACTCACTGTTAAAAGACCAATATTCCATTTTAAGCATTCATTTCCTATAGAGCTCTCACAAAAACACAACCACAGATTTTAACATTTGCTTATTGCTTTCTCTACTTATATGGCCCTAGACAAGACGGGGGTAGAGTATTTTGGGGGTTGATGGGGAGGGAGTCAGTCAAGTTATTCCTGCAGAATGAAAAAAATAGAATTTAAAAGACTACCCTGTGATTTTAAAAATATTACACAAGTCAAGAAAGGTTTCAGCTTGTTTTCTGAAGACAGACCAAAGTTAATGGAGGACAGCAGACTTGAAAGGGYAATTCATTGTATCAGTCGTATCAGATTATTTTAAGAGGAACTGAACTGCCCTGTGGAAATATCTACTTTTGTCTAAACAATTAGCTTAGACACTGAATTTCAGMCAGTTAGTGCTAGATGAAATGAATCACCTCTTCCTTTATTCTTTTCTACCTCTGTACCTCCCTTTGCCTGTTGGAACATAAGGGAAATAAGTCCCTGATTATAATTCAYGTAGAGCTGATACTCTTATACACTATCCTGCAACTCAAGCTTCTTATTTATTAACCCCTGGGGTCTCTAGCCTCTAGGGAAACAGTAGGATACTGATATAGTTGGCTTTTATAAAGCAATAATCCCAAAGCATAAAATCACAGAAACTGAGCTTTTCATATGTTCATAGAATATTAAATTAACTTACAGGTGTTCTCCCAGTTCTAAACATCACAAAGGAAAAAAACCCATACCCAGAGACTTCAAATGGAACTGCCTCTTCAAAGACTGTCAATCAGTGAAGCAGACCTTTTCAAATGAGGCACAGTAGGTAGCTGAGACAAACAAAACTTCAATCTATCTTGCTGTTTTCCATACAAAAACACGTCATTTCAGCAAACACACAGAAAATTTATATACCTACATCCAAGCCTGGTTATCTAAGAAATTCTTTGCTGAATTTTTTACTATMTATATCAATATTCAAGTATGTATCTCCCAGTAAATAGGGATTAAAAGTCATACATCAATTTTGAAATTCCCCTAGCTTCTGTTTCTTCTGGATTTTGATCAAAGTATCTTAAAATACTTTTACTACTCTCCTTATAGCTACATCCAAATTTTGCATATTAAAGAAAAAAAACCCACATAGAGGGTGACAGTTCTTCAGCTCAGGAGGAAATGTCATTGAGCAAATACTTTTAAGTTCTGCTTCTTTCTTTTGCCCACAATGAAACCTTTTCTGAAACCTTTTTCACTAAATGTCRCAGTGGATTTGCATTCTTGTCTAAGCAGGGGCCCACTAAAGCACAGTACTGAAAATGTTGTCCAGTTTCTCAGTGAACAGCCAATGATGTTTTAAAATAATAATGGCTCTTCACAGTCTGTGTGGCAAACWGACTAATGGACCTGGGCTTTGGAAAAAGAAATGCTTCCAATGACACAGAACGGAACATTACAGGATTGGGGATGCCTTTTAAAATACAGTCACTCGRTGAGCAATTCAGGACAAGGAAAATGGCTTGTCAGACTACTTTAGTTTWGAAGTAGAAATATAGGGGGAAATCTCACCAGCCTCACATGTACAGGAACAGCACAGGCAACAGCAAGAGGGTTTGTCTGGGAGCACTGCAGATCATGCAACTTATGTTTAAGCAGAGTGTGTGCATACAATATACTGATTATAACAAACAGCATGCAAGTTGTGGTACTGGTCCTCCAGTTAGAATAACAACCATGTGGTGAATAGTTCAGCTTTGCAACACTCCTGACAAGAGAAAAAAAAAACATTCTCAACTGGCACTRAACACTCTGTATACAAAATTACCAGTCAAGAAATTATGATAACAGTACCTAAGTTTTATCAAGTATTTCATAGAATCAAAGACTCTTTAAAATTGGAAAACACCTTTAAGATCAACTTTCTAAGACCAACCATCAAGCTAGCAGCACCAACACCACTATTTACTTTAGTGCTCAAAATAATGGACAGGTACAAAGCAGAAAGATCCAGAAGYAGAGCTGTAAAATTTGACATAACACCAAAAGTCTTACTTGATGCTACCCCAGAGCAAGGACAGCCTGAGCATGCAGCAGGCTTACACCTGGCAACATTGTACATCTTTGCTCAAGGCTCAGCCAGCTGACACCTGGCTGACAATTAGCAGTGAGCCCCATCCTGTTCCTGYTGAGCTTTTCAAATGACCTGTTATTCCAAGAATTGCTGTTTCCACAGCGTGGTCTTGGATGGAAGTGTGTGTCTTTTACAGTATGACTGCAGAATGTCCCAGCTCTAGGTTTCCAGGAAACTTCTTCAGCACTTATGCAAAYGCTCAGCAATGAGCAGTGTCATGGTCCCTTATGGCTGCAGCTCTTCACGTCCTGGTGGATCCAGTCCCTCAGTGATGCAAGAAGCTCCCGATCAAACACACGATTCAAGTTCTTGCCAGTGAAAGCCTCTGAATAACTCATCAACCACCTTTCACCACTTCTGACTCCCTACAGCACAAAACCAAAGTTGAGAAATAGGCATAGTTCTTCCCTTCTCTAGAGGGAAGAGGAACTTCTGTCCTACAGAAAGTGGGAAAGGGAAATATTTAGTGGAAGTACTGAGCAGCAGTGAACTGAGGCTGTGCAAGCTGAACCATGGCTGGAAGGATGCCCAGTGGAGATGGATCTTGTCAACAGCAGCTGAACCCAGCTGTGCCCAGGTGGCCAAGGAGKMCARTGGCATCCTGGCCTGGATCAGCAAYGRTGTGSCCARCAGGACCAGGACAGTGATCACCACAAAGTACATAAGCATTTCACACAAAAACCATCTTTGCAGTTTTCTCAAGACCTGTGCTGGGCTTCAAATATCTTGGAACCAGCCAAGCTTGACTTCATTGCATTTTTAAAAAGCTCTTAGTAGGCAGATAAAAAATTATGAATAGAGAAGTAACCTCAGGTGTATTAAAGAAAAGCAAAACCTTGAACTTGACTAATGAGGGACTTATATTTCAGAGTGGAAAGACTGTATGATGTCTTTACAGTATTACAACAGATCCCTCAGTAAAAGGGTCTGAAATAACTAAATGCACTCAATGGAACACCTGAGCMATTAACAGGAAACATGAAGAACTGGGGGGAGGGAAGGCTGTACCTTAAGTACCACCTCTTGCCAATCTTAAATGATTCACCCCAAGCATTTATTCACAAGCTGAAGCCTTTCCATAAGGGAAAAGAAACTTTTTGCTTTACTCCRGAAAGTGCTCTAACCATCAGGTCAAACTGTTCTCAGCAGCATCACTTAACCCCACACAAAGCTGTTTCACTTTGCAAAGTACACCACAGATCATTTTTAGTTTAGAAAGCCAACTAACACGAAGGACCACAATTTTCCAGTCCAGATATTAGCATATTCAAGAGYAAAGCAAACCTAAATATCAGTTACTACAGCCATGTCATTCTTTTGTTGTTAGCTGACAGCTTGATAAGACTGTGGCATTCTGGTCATATAGAGGAAGGCAAATCACCTATTCCGGGTGACAACTAAGTGGAAGAACTGAGGAACTGAGGATCAAGTGCTTTTTCTTTATTTTTTTAAGTTGTCCCTTGATCTTCAGGCAAGTATCTGATTTTCACACTTGCAACTGATGATTCATCTATAACACCACAAAGAGAAAAGCAGCAGCATCACAGTTTGCATTATGTMATTACAAAGTATGCTTACCCTACAAGTCCCCCTGTCCTTGGAGTCCTCTGCCTCTGATTCACCACACAGCTCATTCCTGCCATCAGCTTGCTCATATGGACCCCGTGGGACAAATTCATCTCTTCCTTTTCCCGTATCTCTATTGAGCCGTCCTTGAAAATAACTTACAGCTACAAACTCTTATGTCATAATACAGGGTTGGTAACAAATCACTGGGAAGTGCTCAGCCCTCTGTATCAAGTCTGCAGCATTAGGCATTCATGAAGCRCACAGTAAATTAAGTTTTCCTTTATGCTAGGCAAGGTAAGGAGCTGATCAAAGGCAGATGCGAGAGCATTGACTCATACTGGAGTACTGCTTAAAATGCTGAATTAAAAAAAAAAAAAAGGGGGATCTAAGACATCTCAAAGACTGGTATCTTTAACAAAAAATAAGAATGCAAAAGACAGCTATTCAAAAACTTCTGGCAAAGAGAAAATCCTGTTAGTAGTTTACTTCCTGGCAGAAACCTAGAAGAGATGAATGAGGAGAAAGTGAGTAATTCTCTCCAGTCTTACTAATGGCAAGGTAATATGAATAACAGCAAGACACTAGTACACTTTTCTGAGGTATGACTATAAAATTTTAACCCAAAGTTTAGTGCAAGCTAATCACTGGTATTTCAGGTATAGACATATATGGGATCCAGGAATGTAACAGTACTCCCCCATACAGATCTCTTCCTATTCCTCCCCCTCACCTATTTTGCATTGCAGTCTCCAGCAGAAACTAGCTCTTCACTGTGGTAAGAGCCATGATGAAGAACAAGACTTCTCAGCATAAGCTACCTTACTTAGTTCAAGAGATAAATACTCACAGTCACTGACACTATGTTTATTTTTTATGAGCAGAATTATTTTACATGTGTTTCCTTTCTTTCAGTTTCAACTTCCCAATCCCACAAATAGGGCAGCCTTAGTGAGAGCACACAGTCTTCTAATGGATAATGCCCTTTGACCACAGGTAAGGCAGCCACTACTGTAAGGCAGCCACTACTGTCAAAATGCTTCACTTATATCTAAATGTGAAAGTAATGGCAAACACAAGTGATGGTCTAGAATGTCCTATRAGAAAGGCTGACCTGACATGACTAGAAATAGCTTACAACAGTACTCAAAGTTAAACTGAGAGGGGAAGTTCACACAAACTGCCACCAATGGACAGGAGCTTACAACTCCCCTGCCTTGAGCAGAGACATCTTTCACTAGATTAGGTTGCTCAAATCCCCATCCAACCTGGCCTTGAACACTTCCTGCATGAGATGGGGCTCCATAGCCAGCTGTGAGTAGTCTGAAACACAGCACCTCAAAACTGACTGGYGAAGGATCTTGCACCTTCAGGCAACACACACACACAAACAAACATTACACAATAAAGTTTGGAGGTCAGAATAAAGATAATCAGAATTGTAAGCTGAAAAAAGACTGTTGTCCTCCCCCTTCCTAAAAGTAGCAGGCACTGGGAAGCAAAAGTACAACAGCATTTTATGCTGTCAATTTTTTGGTTTTTTTTCTGTAATGAGGCAAAAGAGGACAGAATATGGGCCAACATATTCCTGTAAAACATGTAGTTCTTATATTCAATTTTTATCTCATTCCTAAATTAGTAAATGTATCTCATTCTGGGACTTAAAATTATATGAAAGCTTTTGTATTAAAAAAAAAAAAAAAGAGGCATCTGATGAGACCTAACATGCCTTGCTTCTAAGTGATTTCTATTCAAAATAAAGATTTATTATTTCCCATCTAACAGTGTGTATATTTTTGTTTTGGCTCATTAGCCTGAGCTGGGCAAGCTGTAAATAGAAGCTCCGTTTTCACCGATTCATTTTTTTAAATTAGAACAATAGATTCTGCAAAAGAGGCAGAATACATTTACCATTAGAAATTAATCACTTCAGCCACTATCTAAAAGACAAATGTTGCTGAAAAATAGTCTTAGGATAACACATTGTGAATAGTCTGAATTTTGTTCACCAGCTTACTTTTAATCCTAAGGGCCAGATGCTGTTAGGAAAATGTATTTCAGCCAAAACTGTCATCATCTTGTACATGTTATAATGACAACAGAATTTCTACCAGATTATGCCCTTTTATTTTCACATCTCTGTGTGTGCAGATCTGGGCGTGGGAAGGAATTGCAGATTCACAGTTTGGAAAAACCAAACATGGTTAAAACCTACTTAAYTTGAGATTAGGTGAAGCTTCTGTTTTCCTATACAAAAGCTCTTTCCAAGGCAAAACTGGTAACTTCCAGTGAAGCTGTTTCAGAGAAAAGAGAACAAACATATTTGCATGTTATTGTTAATCAATTGTATCTTGGGCTAATCAGGTTTCCCTAGGAAGCCAGAATCTGAAAGCTACCCTCAATACTGTTATATTATCAGGTCARAACTCACCCTTCCTGCCTAAAAAGCTCAAGACAAATTTATTAAATGGGTGCAGCAATGTGAGTTTTATGAATACTGCAAAAGATGTGTTATACACAAGTGAGTTTCCTCTGCATCAGTAGATAAGTTGGTCAACAAATTATATAAATGTAGCAAGTAAAAACTTGTATGTATCACAAAGTAGTTGTACTACAATATAACGTGAACTTTTTATTGCTAGAATGACACTTCTACAGTATTAAACTGCTCATTGCAGTCTACAACTTCCTTGTGAAGGGAAGAGGAGGAGCAGAACACTGACCTCTTTGTGGTGACCAGTGGGAATGGCCTGAAGTTATATCAGGGGAGTTTTAGATTGGATATTAGGAAAAGATTCTTCACTGAAGGGTGGCTGGACACTGGAACAGGCTCCCCAGGGAAGTGGTTACAGTGCCAGCCTGACGAGTTCAAGAACTGTTTGTACTCTCAGGCACTTGGTAGCACTGCACTTAACCATGACATAAAGGCCAGATAAAATGTTATTATAGTCTTCTAATGCACATTTTCGGAACTGACTCAGATATTGAAGAAACCAAGGACTGAATCATGTTTGACGCTTTTTTATTTGGAACATGAAGCCAAAGAGTCTGCCCCTCCTAATACTAAATCTTTTCTGATGGGTAATTCAATATGGCAACTTTATTGACCCCTTTAGAATCACAGAATCATTTAGTTTGCRAAAGACTTTTGAGATCATCAAGTCCAACTGTTAACTCAGTACTACCACATTCACCACTAAACCTTGTCCCATGTCCATCTACATAACTTTTAAATACTTACAAGGTTGGTTACTGAAACACTCTCCTAGGCAGCCTGTTTTTCCATGCAATAAAAAATTCCCAATATCCAATCAAAACCTTCCTTGACACARCTTGAAGCCAGTCCCTCTTGTTCTGTCACTTGGGAAAAGAGACCAACCCACAACCAGCTACACCCTCCTTTCAGATAGCTATAATCAGCAACAAGGTCCTACCAGAGCCACCTCTTCTCCAGTCTAAACAACCCCAGCYCCCTCAGCTGCTCCTTATCAGTCTTGTGCTCCAAACCCTTCCCCAGCTCCACTGCCTTCTCTGAAACAAGTCCAACACCCCTCATAGCAACAGGCCTAGAACTGGACGCAGGATTTGAGGTGCGTGCTCAACAGTGCCAAGGACAGGGGGACGGCCACTGCCCTGCTCCTGCTGGCCACGCCATTGCTGATCCAGGCCAGGATGCCATTGGCCTTTCTTGGCCACCTGGGCACAGCCTGGATTATGCTCACCTGCTGTCACCAGCACTTTTTCACTGGGCAGCTTTCCAACCACTCTTCCCCCCAGCCTGTAGCACTGCCTGGGGTTGTTGTGATCCAGCTGCAGGATTTGGCACCATGGCTTTGTTARATCTCTTCCAACTGATCTCAGCCCATCAATCCAGCCTATCCACCCTCCTGCACACTCTTCTTGCTCTTCAACAGAGCAACACTTTTCCCCATTTTGGTGTCATCTGCAAATGGACTGGGGGCAGGACTAATCCCAGTACTAAGCCCTAGGGACACCACTGGTGACCAGCCACCAGCTGGCTGKCACTCCATTCTCCACCACTCTCTAGGCCCAGCCATCCAGCCAGTTTTTTTATCTAGTAAAGAATGCACCTGTCTAGGCCATGGGCCTAGAGACTTGTACAGGAGAATGTTGTGGGGAAAGAGTTAAATGCTTTACTAAAGATTAGATGGACAATATTCACTAAGTAAGGTAATTTTGTCATAGAGCATGTTGGTCAAGYAAGACCTGCTTTTCATAAAGCATGCTGGTTAGACCTGATTCCACTGGTTGTAACACTCAAGCAGCTCAGTGTTCGTGGGGCTAATGCTTAAAATGTAGAGTTTAGCAAGCCAACACTGAGAACCTGAGACAGAAAAAAACCTGAACTTATCACAATCAGGTCATGCAGAACAACCTCACAACATCCAGCAAGTCTAGAATGCCAAAACACATGGAAATGAGACAGAATGGGACCCTTCCTGTTCATGATATTTAAGGGAAAAATTAGGTGGGTTTAACAGATGAACATCTTTTGTTTGAGGCGCATTGAGGAAGATGGATAGGATGTATAGACAATCAGACACAAAAACTCATTTCACCCCTGTGAGAGACTATTTAAAACTAAATGTTATGGCCAARAGGCAGATGTGCAGACAAGCAGCAAAAATACTTCATCCCTGTCTCTGAAATCAGGGCAGTCACTCTCAGATCCAAAACATTCATTACACTACAGAAAACAWACCATATTAATATATCCTGAAGGTATCAAAAGCAGGCCAAAAAATGTCTATATAGTAAATGTTTTCATCATTTCTTCCTTATAAGTTACTTTGAATCCAGGAAGGCAGTACCAAYATACATTTCTTTTTAATAATATTTGTAGTAAAATAGTATATATAGCAGAAAAAAAATACAGCTTTCAAAATATCTGATTCATGATTAATACAATAGCATGTAGATCCTAAATCCTAGGACTTTTGAAGGCTGGCTTTGGCCTTTGGACTCTCATTTTTAATTTAGGCACATTCAGGCAACTGGACCTGCCTAATAATACCTGAACTCAGAGGTATTATTCTGAACTCAGAACCAACATAACTGGAGGCACACATATGTTTAATAKCAGATAACTTTCACCAGAAACATCCATCCTCTACTGTATCACCCAATCCCACTTTCTTTGCTTTTATGCAATTTTACCTCCTYGTATCAGAAATATTAGAATAATTCYRCATACCCACTAAAGCAAACACATTCAAAGCAATCAGGAAATCTGAATATGCAACACACTGCTCCAGAGAATCAAAGGAGCCCTGTCAACTCAGATTGTCCTGAAAAYGAGTTCATTATCAGCCGTAGGAGTAAACACAAAGAACAAATACTCAGTGCAACGTTACTTAATGAAAACAGAAAGCTTCCCTCAATGACTGGAAAACTGTACACATGCTTTTACTGGAGTTTAGATGAGAAGCACAGAAAGCAYGAATTACAGCAGAAGTCTTGCAGAGCAAATGAAGATATTCTGGGTGGCTTATTTTTGTTTCTGTAAAGGCACAAGCAATCAAAGTAGATCTGTCTGCAAAAGGAAGAATAAATCATAAACTGCTAGGAGGACCTATCACCATGCCTGGTAAGAAGCCTGACACTTGTACTCCTAACACTCAAAAAGGAGTGACCCACGCAAAATGCCCTACTTTTGACACTCATTCAAATGGCTCCTCGTAGAACCTTCCTWCAGCCTATTTTATAAGGGAACAGGGGGCTCTGGCACAACTTTGTCCACCACTTAGCCTTGAAGGGTTGTGAAACAAACAACATTCAGGTGAGTTTGGTCCGAGATGCTTCACAGGTTAAGCACTTACAATACTTCAGAACAGTTACAGCAGTCAGAGGGTTCCCAAGAAAAACAAAGCACCAAGGGACAACCACCAGAGTTTTTTTTTTCCACAGAGAAAGCTGAACTTCCATAAATCCCTCCCAAAGAACCACCAATGCTCCCCAGTTCTCCATGGATTCTTCTGAGAGAGGATTACATATCACATCTTGYAAATTCTTTTATCCTTCTCCTCAACCTTTTTTTCACCTCCAGGTCACAGAAATCTTGCTGCAGGTATCASTCCTGATGTTTCCAAAGCAATACAGAGAACTTATTCTGCTGAGGTTCTCCATTCTAAAAGTCGTGGCATATGCTAAATAATCAGGGCCAGGAGGAATAGTAATCACAGGCTGGGTACATTGTGCTCTCCTGAGAACAACTAGAAAGTCCATTTGAAAAATCCAATTGAAACACTTCAGTTGAAAAGAGGACAAGGCACTAATGACTTACTGGCTGTTCCCAGAAGAAATGCATCCATGTCTGCACTATTGAAAACAAACTCCAACATAGAAACAAACTCAGTTTGTAAGTGTTTTTGTACCAGCCAAAGAAAGAACTTTGAAATGAGATCAAACAAACACTTAAGTAACTTGGCTTGTTTGATTAGTTTGGTASATCTCTTGCAACATCACCTCTCTATGACAAACACCAACCCTTTAGAGCATGACATAGCACCSGGGAACTGCAACTGCATTACCCTGTCAAGAGTGCTGTCTTAGTTAAAGCCCATAAATCCTCAACATAAAGCATTTGCACAATTGCACAACAGCACTACGAATAACTTGAGTGTGCTACCAAYTCCAGTGAACAGTATGCCCATTGGATGTGTGTCAGGGTAACCAACACCTTTCTGCAGATTTTCAGGAAACAAACATTTTTTCCTCTGAAAACTATTTCTCCAGAACAACAAACAAAATTAATGGAATATCAGATATTTGGATGCTTTCATCTGATATACAGCATTTAAAAATGTAAATGGATGGTGTTTGACTCCTAGGCTTACTTTAGGCAATGCAAATTCAACTTGTTCACTGTAATCCCACGATAGGAATATACACTACTTCTACAAGAAAGTCAATAAAGATCTTCTTTTGCTTTTATTTTTAATTATCAGAAAGTTTTTATATTTATTGAGACTGTAATGGATGTTTCAGCAATAGTATTTCCATTTCCTGCAGTATGCTTTCCAGAGGAAAAATACACAGACMAACACAGAAACAACCAGTAAATTTTATGAGACAAGTTTATCACCACATTTATTAAGAACTAAAAACGACTTAACAAATTAGAGGTGATCTAGTTGACAGTTCCTCATTACAACTTGTTTTGAAGGTAGAGTCTTTGCTAACCTCCTTCTCCCACCCCCAGTACTTTAATGGCAATCAAATACTTGGAAGTGAGGGGTTACGTTCATGGACCAGTTCCATATGCACCTAGAAATTGCACAGGAATGCAGGTGAAAAGTACCCACTTTGATCCTGCTCAGGTTYCCCACAGTAACAGACTGTGCACTAACAAACTCTGAACTCAGAAAGCAGCCTTGATGACCCTTGATTTTTCCTGTTCATTTAGAATTAAACAGTTTCCTTTAGCAGATACCAGATTAGACTGCAGGGATCATTAACTCAGGGTGCCCACTGGGCTTGGACATCATCTGCAACTTCTGGGTGAGGGGCTTGCTCGTCTGCTGAACATGCTCCTCACAAAGGTGACGCATATGGAGCTGGGATCTGAGCAACTGAGCAGGAGATTTTCAACACAGGAAACAGAGAAAACAGGTATTCTGTGGCMTGTCTCTAACAGTGATGCAGCACAGCCATTACTGGTGCCAGTCAGCCACAGCACAGATTTCAAACAAAATCTGCACCACTTGCAAATGTCTCAGCCACTGTTTGTGTTACTGGATTTTCCTCCCTCCCCTCCAGAACTACAAAAGCATGGTCTTCATCCACATGGCAAGCAGAGTATTTTCTGGGGTTTGGGAACTAAATTTGTGAGAAAAGTTATTTCCTACCTGTTTATTTCCCCTCTTCCTTTTTGACACTTGGAAAATACCATAACTGGCATAGAAAACTATGGAAACCATTTTCTTTGGAGAGGGAATCAAGTTTTTCAAGTATTTGATAAGAAATAGACCTGCAATCAACATCAACTGCACTTCACAGATCTCACTCTTCAATGCAAGTAAGAACTAGCTTGYAATTAAGTGGACATTAAAGAAATAAAAGTTTGTGCCTGTCCAAATTACAGGATCACAAGAAGAGATACAGTCATAACTTCTTGGTGCTAACACACAGAAGCACAATACAAACTTGCAAAATAAGCAATTGCTTCCTGGATTACCTTTTGAAGAAGCCAGAAGCACTGCAGGGAACAAATACCATAATATTTTAGCCTAAGTACRTAACTTCAGCTCCAGTGCTAAAGGGCATCAACCACAGCCAATGCTGAAAAAAATTCTCATGGATTTACAAAAATAGTCAATTTATCAGGCACACAGAAAATACGTAGATACTTTGCATTAAAATCAGCATCACTATGAGCTTTCTCTAACTTCTGTGTGCTACTTTTGTGCAACTAGTATTTGCAAACCGTTCTGCTCTCAGCACTATAAGCTTGTCTGGAAAAGGTTGAGGCTGTCCAGGAACTCATGAGACCAGGCCATTCATTGTAGAGTTTTTATCAGTGCAGGTAAACTTCTGTTACTTTTCTCATCTCTGAGGTGGAGATGATGATGGATTACAYCTAAATATCTACCACATATAAGAAAAACACAGAACACATAGTTGCAGTGAATTTCTAACTGGAAAAATCACAAGGAAGGAAAAAAAGTCTGATGCAAGTTCTAAATTGCAAATGTTCTATGTTYTGCATGTCTGTCTGAAAATTTTTCTGAAACCAAAATTGAACTTAGTCATCATTTTCTTTGTGAACACTGCAGTAAAGTTAAATATTGCAGTTTTGCATCTGATACAGCAGTGASCAGCACTAAGTTGTTCTACAGTAGTTGGTAAGGAGAGATTTGCTACTGYTTCAGAGTAAAGCTACAGTAAATACTAGGTAAGACACCTTGTATTGCCTCTTCATAAAAGCCAGGCAAGTGGAACAGTCTCACCTGTTCCAAATCTCACCTTCAGTACTCTAATCCCACAAAGCTGGTTTCATAAATTCCTCATTAAAGGATGCACTGATGCAGTTCTGGTGCATGTTGTAATAAATATGTTGCCTTGTTTAATTCTTGTATCTTACAGGAAAAGCCAGATCACTGAATAATCAGATTTAGCCATCAGCACAGCAGGAGATCTATGTTTTAAACCCATTTAAGGACTGCAGATACCATATGCCAGCTGACAAAATCAAGCAACATAATTGACTCAAACACTATCCTCTTCTGTTGGGCTSTTTATTGCAAGACAATCTCTGAAGCTGCCCTACAAGAACAGCCACAGCTCCTTTTGTCAGAGTCCACTCAGCTGACAGGCTTGTTAAAATGCCTCTGTACACAGTCTGTATGAATAAGTGAAGCTTAGGATTTAACCATTACAGAGTTCAAACATGTTGGTGAAGAGAGAAGTTATGGGAGAGGGTGAATGGGAGGAAACTGTTTAATATACAAYAATTTCTAGTTCTTTCTGGCAGCAGAGACTGTGTGAATTTCTTCATTGCATGCTCACTCCACCTCCACTGCTAACATAGGGGTCCCAGTCTTCTGTTTGCTGCCTCTTGTTCCCTGCACCAAAAGCARTTTCTGGGAAGAAAGAAATGCAGAGGCTGCTGCAAGGAGTGATTRGAAGCTGTGCTGTTATAGCTAGAGAAAACAGCCTGGCTTAAGGCTAGCTCAGTATGCACAGGGAACTGCAGGCACACTCCTGACTGCATTGCAGACACACCAGGAGCTTTCATCTGTACAACTCCCTGGAAGCTTACAGAGAAAAACTGCAGAGGACACATSCACAGCTGTGACTGCCACCACTACTGAGCTTTTCAGTCTGTGGATTTCGGTTTGACAAGCAGAAATCTTCAACAAAGGTTTCACAGCAAAGATATTCCCTAAGCTACTCCAAACCCTCCTGACAAGCAATTACAGCCTCTCTCTGCACAGCTCCTGTTTGAACCTGGMTGGCATAAGAAGGGATAAAGAGGAACCAGATTTGGTTTTTGCAATTT
>CADDXX010000063.1:1766861-1782879 GCA_902810485.1 Alauda arvensis
GCTTGGGGTGTTTTGTTTGCTCGGGTTTTTTTAAATATAGCCATCCAGCATTGCTGTGTACTATAGAGATGCTGTTTTCAATTTTTGCACAGACTAGTGTGGTTTCATGGTAATCTGAAAAGCTAAGACTCTTTACATTTCTATAGGTACTTTAAGATTTTTGGGCAGCTGAATGGCACAATGCAAGCACAAATAATTCAYTTTTACAAGATAACAGAAAATTATCTCTTCTGTAGCAAGTCAGACTGAAATAGAGAGTTCAAACATGTAGTTCAAGAAAGCCCCATTCCAAATATGTATGACCCCCACCCTTCAGCACACAATATAAGTGCCTGTTATCCATTTCTATATACAAAATACAGACCAGGACTTCTTTCCAGTTACACTGGAGTTACACCAGCTGAAGAGAGATCAGAATAAGACCTTGCTGTTCATATACACCACTTTAATCATCTTTTTATTAGCATTGCATATACATAAATCAATTTTCTTGTACCGCAGTAATGAAATATTATTTATGGCATGAATGGAAAGAAGAAAAAAACCACCATTCTAAATTCACCTTTTGCAAGTGGTGAACATGGTTTTTAATATGACTCTTGAGATAGTTTAACCAATACAAATCACCAGCTATCATGGAAAACAATGACAAGCAATGAATTACAAGTAATTGCATCTCCTTGACTATATTAAGGCAATAGTTTAAGTATCTTCTCATATCAAAGTACAATGGCAATGTGAACAATTGAATATTAAACTACTCAAACTCATTTCACTGCCTTGCAGTAAGCTGACAGAAGTGATCCATAGYGCATCCTACACAAGTACAACCATGACTTAAAAAAAGCCCCAAACCTTAAAAACACTGGACTGCACTAAACTGAACACTGGCAATAGCAGATATGTTTAGGATGAACACACTCCTTTGCAGGGTGCATGGGAAAAAAAACCCACTCAACTGCATAACTAAAAAGCCTGCCTGTGTTCACACACTGAGGCTGAACACACTTATGGCCTTTCTCAAATTTTAAGTACTGGATTTTACAGTCTCAATAAGGACATTTTCTGAATAAGGAAACTCAGCCCCTTCCCCCCACCCCCCAATTTTTAAATGCAGTTTTATGAATATTACATTAAAAAAAACAAAGAAAGCCCATGATTATAGTCATGACTTACTAAAGCTGACAGTAAACAGTAGCCTAGGCAGTATTGTCATGTGAACAAGAACTGCAGACACAGACTGTCACAGCCATGGGCCATGTCATGAAAGTCTTCTAAAACTTTGCTCATTCTTGGTGCTCTTGCATTTAGGATATCTCCAATCTGTCAAACATCTTTTCCAGAGCCTGAAGCCCCATGCAGGGCACRTGTCATTTCACTCCATGCTAGGTATTTTCTGAGATCAAGAGTTACTGCAAATAACCACTTTGTTTATAAAGCCAGTAGCAATGTTTTCCAACAAGATGTCATTCCCAGTTAGTGTTCAGCTGAAATCAACTACAACCTCAAAATTCTTTTATTCAAACCTGCTTAGCCAGCAACCAATTTCCATGTGATATTTGGTTATTTTTCTCAATTTCACCCTTAGTTTTTACAGTGTTAAAAGAAAAAAAACCCCTCAATTTTAAATCTCTAACATAGCTTTTCTCTTTGATTAAATTTGCAGGACAGACCTTAATTAAAAATTCTTCCTGCTTCACAGCATTAATATGAATTTGTAGCAAAATCAGAAAATTCTCTGCAGCTGGAAACAAACCAGCCTAACCATATGCTAAACTTGATTCTGCTTCTACTTTGTACAAAGCTTCAACTAGTGAGTAATTTTACACCCTGTTCATAGGAGTGCTAGAAAAGTGTCAAAATCTTTCCTACAGTCAAGATACATCACATCTATTTCTCCTGTATCCAGGAGGCATGTTGCTCTTTCACAAAAGGAAGACAAACTGATTCAAAGTGACTTGTCTTTGCCAAGTCTRTATTGATTGCTGCTTACCCACCCTCACTTTCTTCCAAACAATTGTCAATTGCTTTTTTCAGTATTTTTCCAAGAATTAATCTGCCTGGCCTGTAGTTCTACACTTTCAACCCCTGATCCCTTTAGAAACAGGCACTAAGTCGGTCTGTCTTAGGTTTTCCTGGATTTCAGTTATCTTCTGTTCATTCTCAAATAAAGTCCCTAATAGCATCAACGYATTTTAGTCATTTGCCTAAACTTGCTATCCGCTGTAAGAGTATTTAGGAAAGGACCCCAAGCTTTAGCCTCCACGGATGTATGCTAGGCTGTGTTCTGCATCTTAGCCCTTCTAGTGCTTCTCTGCTCAGAGGTAATCCTGCTCAGTAAAGTAAAAATGGTGCTTACAACCTCTTTAGCAAGGTCTGYTGTTAACCTTCTCATCTTTCTGCCTAACAGACGAGGTCTTTCTTTAGTGATTTCCCTTGTGACTAACATATTTACAGAATGTTTTCTAGCTGCAGCTTTGCCAGCTCTTTSTCGTTTTGTACCAAGTCCTTCTGATAATGTCTCTACACACGAGCACCMCTCTTTGTTAAGGCAAGTTCAAAAGCTGACCTAGCACCCCTTTTTTGCATGGCTCCTTCAGTTTCTGACTAATGAATAGCTTGTAATTAGGCAGTAGCAATTATGGCTATCTATTCTTCCCAAAGAAACAGCTTGTACTTGTACCCTTACAGCATGTCTGTAAGAAACCACTACATCTTCTGTCCTCAGACATTGACCAATTCTTTGATTTTGTTCAGTATGTTTTCGAGGCCATTGCTAAATAGCTACTTTTACCCAATTCACCACCCTCCTCCATCCCTCCCTCCCTTTTAGTCAGAAGCAAATACAGAAGACATTCAAAATGAGTTGCTTTCAGCATTGCTCATCAAAAGAAGTCTGAAATTTTGCTAGTCTTTATATGCTAAAATACTAATTACTGGAAGGTGCCAGAGCAGCTGAAGTCCCCCTGAATACTTGGAAGCACACATAAATAAGAAATAGTATACTTGAGGACTCTAAAGAGAACAAGAATCACTTTTTTCTTCATTGTATTTTTAGAGGCTTTTCAACACTGCCCAGTGGATTAAGTAAAGACATCACCACAGAAAGAATTAATCCTCTCAGCTGTCCTTGTTTTACTTTACTAAAGTATTTATTTAACACTTGTGTCATTAAAATTACTTTACTTACGGGAGTGGCTGACCGGTGATTTTCCTCCTCTGCTCTCATGAGATCCCACCTTGAGTACTGCCAGATCTACTWCTACATTATCCAGATCTGGGGTTCCCAGCMCAGGAAAGACATGGACCACTTAGAGCAGGTCCAGAGAAGGGCCACCAAGATAATCAGAGGGAAGGGACACCTCTCCTGTGAAGACAGGCTGAGAGAGTTGGAGTTGTTTAGCCTAAAGAAGAGAAGGCTCCAGGGAGACCTCACTGGGGGTTTTCATTACATGAAAGGAGGGAAATAATAAAGACTCATTAAAGGAGGGAAATAATAAAGATGGAGAGAGACTTTTTATCAGGGTCTGTAATGATCAGAAAACAGCAAACAACTTTAAAATGAGAGCAGATAAAGTTTAGATTGGTCACAAGGAGGACAGAACCATACAATGTGGGCAGTAAGGCACTGCAAGAGGTTGCCAAGAGAAGCTGAGGATCTCTGAGAACCATCCCTGCAAGTGTTCAAGGTCAGGTWGGATGGRGCCTTGAGYAACTTGGTCTAGTAAGTGTCCCTACCCATGGAARGGAAGCTGGACTAGATGATCTTKAAAGGTCCCTTTCAAACAAACAAAAAAAAGTCTATGATCATGCTAAATAAAGTACAATTTTGATCTACAAATATATTCATTTCCTCTTATTTCAAATATATCAACAAAACAGCATACTCATGTTCTTGATTCCAGGCTAAAACAGGAAGGCATTTGGTCCTTATTACCACCTAATAAGAATAGCAACACAATGTAATATGATGAAAGCAAAGTATCATATTGGGAAACTTCAGCTCAGTTCCTTTCAATATAGATCACAAACATCCAATCATATCAGGATGTGAATTTTTTTGCATTAAATCAGTGAATTTCATGGAGCAGCTGATTAGGAAGCCTACAAAATAAAATGCAATCCTTGATTTAGTCCTAAATATAGAATGGCTCTTCAGCTACAAGATTTTGAAAACTCTTCCATGCAATAGCTTCCCAATTGGAGCAAAGGAGAYGAAAAATAAACCTGCAGTTGCACCCAGCTTCTGAGACTGCAAACATGAGAAGTAAGGAAGCTTGTTAAGAGAATATGAAAGGGCCAAATGAAGAATTTAAATCTTTGTGGAGATAATGAACAGAGATAACCAGAAAAACCAGGTACATATTTCCTATTTAGTAAAACCTAAAAAAAGGAAGAAAGGAAACCAGACTGGTTAGAACAGCAGTGTAGGAGTGAGGTTACCTTCAAAAAGCTGAAGTCTAATCCAAACAGAAAAACACAGCTCAACAGATCATAAAATATGGCAAATTAATGTAAAAGCACACCAAGGCAGGCAAAACAAACAAAAGATATGATGAACAACTGGCAGGCACTAATGACAAATCTTTTTTCAAGCATATCAGGAACAGGAAACCTGCCAGAAACTCCAGGAGGCAACTCATCACCAGAGTAGTAAGGGAAGACTCAGAAAATAAAGGCACTACAGAAAATACATCAGGCAGATTCACTGCAGTGATGGTGACAGTAGGAGACACTGGGGAGCCTCTGTAAAGAGCTTTAATACAAATATGAACAAATTGAGARTAAACGTTAATGTTTGAGCATGAAGCACCAGGAAAATAAAACAACAGAAGAGGGACTATAATAATATATTTTAAAAATGGCATTTGTGGATGGGATCTAGATTAGCTGGTCAACAAACTCCAGCCCATTTACATGTAGCACTTTGGGATATGAGTATCTGGAAAAGACCTCTAAAACAAGAGACTGAAACTAATTTTAAATGATGCAGGGGTGAGAACAGATGAAGGGATTACCCATATGCCTGCCAAACTAAGGATCCACAAGTTGCAAAGTGAACTCAGCAGCTCAATTCCCTTGTCTTCCACATCACTGCAAGGGATCCTGGGACCAAYGACTTGGATGCACACATCCTGGTGCCCAAGACTGTGTGGACAGAAGTATCTGGGTGATTGTTAGTACACAGGTGTGAGAGAGTGTGGAATGAAACCCATTTTGTATTAAATAAAATAAAATAACTTTTCCCTCCTATAAAGTCTTACTGAGTTTTCTCACRTGCTCTGATATTGCAACACTATTTCTCAGGATTCCCCTCACAGGACCCCTCTTCCTAGGGGTCTCCACGGATGTGCTTGAAATTGCAATGACTACGAGCAAAACCAGCAGGAACCAACAAAACAAACACTAACAGCTCACTGGACCAGATGGCACTCAACCCAGGCATCCCAGAGAAACTCAAGCATGAAATCGGTGAATTACTAACACAACGGTGTGTCACCTCTCAATTAAAACTTGGTACTAGAGGACTCTGCAGTGGAAAAGGTGACAGACTTTTAAGAGACTGTGGGCAAGTCATTAAGCCTGAGATTTGTGCTGTATCTAGTAATAAAAAAAACTGCAATGGCGAATGGAATTCAGAGCTATCTGGATARATATAATCTTGTCAGGACAAGTCARCATGGCTTTTGAARTGGAACATCCTGATTTACATGGCTACTGGAGTTCTGCACTTCTAGCCAGTGCAGAAGCCTAATCTAGTTCCTTCACTTCAACAGATTTTAAGAGAGAATTTCAGGGTCTCAAGGTAATAAATGAAAAAGGCAAACTCTGGAAATTTTCTGGGTTTGGCTGGGATAGAATTRATTTTCTCCACAGCATCTAGTATGGGGCTATGTTTTGGATTTGTGCTGGGAACAGTGTTGATAATGCAGGAMTGTTTCAGCTGYTGCTGAGCAGTGTTTACACAGAGGCAAGGCCTTTACTGCCTCTCACCCCACCAGCGAGCAGGCTGAGGGGGCACAGGAAGCTGGAAGGGGACACAGCCAGGACAGGTGACCCCAAGTGGCCAAAGGAACAATCCCCTAYCATATGGTGTCATGCTCAGCATATAAAGCTGGGGGAAGGCTGACAGCTGGGTGCTGCCCAGGGACTGGCTGGGCATCAGTTGTTTGGTGGTAAACAACTGATATGTATTTGCATTATTTGTCTTTCTTGGGGCTTATTTTCCCTTTTATTGCAATTTATTGCCATTACTACATTTTAATTATGAAACTGTTCCTACCTCAACCCACAAGACTTTTACCCTTCCAATTCTCTTYCCCTATCCTACTGGAAGCCAAGAGGAGGGGGAGTGAGCGAGTTGCTCTGCTGTGCTTAGCTGCCAGTTGGGCTTAAACCAGGACAAGTAAACAGATTTTATAAAAAATGAGTGAACAGACTCTAAAATGGCAGGCAACATTCAGGGTAGTTAAACAGGCATACAGGAAAAACAATACTAACTTCACAAAGACAACTGTGAGCTTGAGTAAACAATTACCTGTTAGGARCAAGAKCTTGATAGTTACAGATAGATGCATRGAAATAYCAGTCCCCTGCTCAGCAGGCAGTTAAAATAGGAAATAAGGTGTCAGGAGTCATTAGGAAAGAAATTTCAACAAATAGAATTTCAGAAGGACAAAGGAGGACACCTTACTCTCCAGGGTAAATGAGACCTGGTGGATGCTCAGAACTGCTTGAAGAACAGCTTACAGAAACTTCCTCCAGAAAGGCTGGTAAAGCAGAGTATCTTCTCTTATATTCACCATGTAAAAATGGAGCATAATTTTGCTTTTACCAGATTTCCACTGCCTACTTTTCTCTCTTTTACTACAACCACTGAATCTTCTGAAACTATAAGCAAAACAGTTTCAGAGAAGCATCTGCATTAGCATCATTCCCCTAGTCTTTCCCAGAATAGGCACATTTCATAAGGATTGTTATAYTGATCTGTCTGGATGCATTTTCCTATCACAAGATAAACAGTGAAAATAATTACATCAACATCTCCTATGCTCTGACAATTGTTTTTTACTGYAGGTTAGCAAATGTAATTAGATGTTCATAGGCCAGAAAAACTACCAGAAAATCTAATTATTTTGTTTTCAATTACTCTTTTGAGACACACAGTCAGAATTAATAGAAACTGAAACCACTCTGCTAGCTTTGATTTTTCCACTGAAAAATAAAACTTTTCCAGCCTTTTTTATCATAAATAAAAGCACCAACATCCCTTATCTGCATTTTCTTCTGTTATACTCAGTTTTGAGTGGCCTACTCAAAAACATGTCAAAAAAAGTTCTCTATACACAAGAAAAAGAAAAATCAGATTACTTTTGACTTATTTAAGTAATTAAATCAAAAAGTTCCCACAAATTTCCTACTTGACTGTCAAATCAATGTGCTCAAAATTCACACAGCCACAAAGGTGGCTCCAAACTTCTTAAGGTAAAAAAAAAGATTACTTCAATGGTTAATTTAAAAGAGTATATGGATAAAATGCTGTGAACGAGATTTCCCTTTTTTTTTTTTTTAAGCATAATATCAAGCAGCTTAGAAGGAAAAAAAAAAGGCATTACCGATTCTCACATAAAGCTGCAAGAGTTCAGAAGCTACATTTTCAAGACAGACGGTGGTGACTACAAAAAAATTATGGACAGAAAAATTAGAGCTGCCATCACTGCAACTAAACACCTCTGAAGAGGCCATTTTTTATTTTTTTTTAATTCCTGGGCAAGCAGCATCCTTGGTTTGCTCTTCTTACCCTGTAACTGTGTCACCTCTGCTARTGTGGGTGTGCTGACACATTTGTTATATAACTCACTCACTCCAAAGTATAATTTAAAAAAAAAACCCAAACCACAAAACAAAACCCACAAAACAGGAAACCAGTACTTCTCAGATAGGCTGGGCTCCTCTTAAGAGCTCTATTACAACATTGTTCCTGGCATGGATTCCCAAGYAGCAGATTCCCAGCCCCTTTCTCTACCTTTTGCTTCCAGCAGTGTCAGGTGCCAGGCACATCCCCCAGTTCTGCCCTGGCTGTGGCCCCTCCATGGCACAAACACCTGCATGGACTCTGGTAACTCAAGCTGCACTGCACAAAGGAACTATCCTCTCCTGCAGGGCCAGTTCATCTCATCTTATAAAAGATCACAAGTCATGCTTTAGAAAYGCCTCATTTTTTTCACTATTACAACAGTTTAGACAGCCTAACAGAGAGGAGGATACAAACATTTGAAGTGAGGCACATGAATCTCACCTGAAGGCACAAAAACTCATGGCCATGCAAGGTTCCTTCCCTTCCTMTTCAGGGCCAGGCTGCCTTAGCTCCTGTCTGCATTCTCCTTAGGTCCCAAACATATGTAGTAAGTTCTCACTCTACAGATCCTGAGAGCTGAATTTAAATTCCTAATGAACTCTTTGATGAATACATATATAACTTCATAAAAATTCCAGGTCATGAGCTGTCACAAAGAATCAAGTCCCAAAGAGAAGCATAAGTGCAGAACCACACCTGGGGTTCTGCTATTTTTGAGACAGTGGTATTTAGCCACCATCCCATGCTTAGGAGTACTTTAAAAATTATCAAATTACAGTAACAATTTGACACTACATAGGAATCTGCAAGGGAGTTAAGAAAGAAGGGGAATTCAGACAGAATGGGGCTTTGTTTTTTGCAATGAAAAGGATAAGTCCARTAACAAGAGGGGAAAACTACCTCCAAACAAAACAGAAATACTCCTTTCCTGGGTGAATGTGGGTGCTTCCAACCAGCTGGATCCTTTCAAGCATCAGTAAGAAAGTAATCCTATTCTAAACAAAGGGGCAGAGTTGTATTGTCTCCTCCTTGTAAAGACTCAGTAATCCAACAGTTTACTGAGGTTTATCTGGCTCTGTACTCATAAATGTGTAAAATCCAGAACTGTCCAGTTCCCAYCTTTTGCTCCTTTTCACTTCTTTCTTGTCTCAGTCAAACATCATGYRGAGCTGTAACTCCTCAGCTCCCTCTCATTCAGTAGTATCAGTCTTTGAGAAAGTGAAATAATGGAGGAGTTGAGAGAAACTACTCCAGAACTTAATTTTTTTCACCCTTACCTGATCCTTCCCTCTCATCTGTCAAAACCATAAACACCATTTTCCACTGCAGCACTTGCTTTGTAGATAAACATCTYCTGCTACCTCTAATTCAGAGGATCCTTATTCTCCACCCTATAATACAGTAAACAATACCACCAGTTGTCATTTTAGTTTTCCCCTTTCTAATCTAAAAAAACACCTATATGCAAAACAGAATTGTGAGTTCTATTTCAAAGGTCAGAAAGAGTAGCAGCACTTTTGTTAATTCTTGGTCAGAACAGTCCTTTCCCTCCTTCCCAGGACCACAGCAGCTAGTCTCCTACAGCTAGGTGTGAGGCTGTACCAAAAAYAGGTCATTTAAATGCCAAAGTTACTCAGTACCACATCCTCAATGCCTTTGTTTTTACAGCTGTAAAAAGAACTCTTCTTTCAACTTCAACATAGATACATTTTCTACATTTTTGCAGATACCATAGGTACTGATGAGGTTTCAGAGTACAAACTGGTGGTATTACAGAACAGACACAAAACTACATCCTGAACAATTTGCTAAGGGCAGTACTCCAGAAATAYAGTAGGGGGAAACAGCAAAATCACTCTGCATTAGTAGGAATGGCTTGTCTTATTTAGGAATTAGAAGATCGGCATGGCATCTAGTTTCAACACTTCCCCCCTTTTATGTTTCAATATTCAAATACAGACAGCAAGGAGCAGAAATCCCTATGGTTTGCTAGCTCAGGTAACTCTCCACAAAGGCAGCAGTCACTGGAGCTCTGTATTAAAACACCCCTCACCCAGAAGGGCAGCTGCTAATGGGCCAAGCAGATGCACCAGCCTTCTGCCAGCTGGTATAGAGGGAGAGCAGAAACCCTAAGAGCAGGTCTGCCACAGCTGTGCCAATGCCCTTTACTTCATGAGTTTCTGCTCCAAAGGAAAAGAGGATTTTCCTTGACAGCACAACAGCATGTAGCACTCACAAAGCGGTAGTTAACAAAAACTGCCTGAAAATTTACCCTACTCKGATACACATCTAAGTAACTGAGTCTATTAATTCATTTCCTTACCTAAACAATATTATTACCTGAAAACAAATGGGAATCATCTTTGTCTAGGAAATATAGCCTAGCACCACTTTTTGGGCCCTAATACACTATCTTTTCTGACCTCCTTAAAAAAAAACTCTGTTGAAAAATGAGTTTACAGGAAAATGGAAGGAAGAACTTCCATCTTTTAAGAACTTTTTCTGACCATCAGATATAGCACTTGCAGACCTATGCTGTCATCTGTATTGTAACTTACCCTTGGCTGATGAGACTCCCAGATGTGCTCCAGCCATTCCATCCTCTGGTTCTGTGTTTACTGGTCCTGCTAACTTGATTTTCAATTACACCAAAATACACACAATGCATTTTTCAGTCTCCTATGTTAACAACTGAGAGATGATTTTTATCTGGCCTCAAAATCCCAGTGTGCAGCAGTAACAGTCAGAGGTGATCAAGTGGGATAACAAGTAAATAATGAAAGCAAACATTCATAAGAAGCCCTGACATTGTATGCCTTTAGCAACTTGTGACTTGAAGCACACCACTGATCGTGCCATCAGCCAGCTCTGCCACCCAAGGCAGGCACTTTGCTTCTAAGCAGAAAGCACTTTTCCAATGGGCTGCAAACTCCCTGCGTTCTGGAAGCATTAAATGCACTCAAGCAAAGGATTTTCCTCAAGGCATTTGAAGTCATAGAAGACACACATTCCTTGTTTACCACTTAAACACAGCTTTATCTAAAGACAAGGTCACAATTATGCCCATCTTCACGTTACTACCCTGCCACCAAAACATCATCTTCTTGAAATAAGGTTATTAAAGTACATCATCTTCATTTCAGAAKCTGAAAAGGTCACAGCAAAGAGAGGCTGCTGAATACCCTTTATTTGGTTAGGTCCTATAAGCAGTATCTCTAAATTTRAAGTCCTYTCCCCTAGAGGCWCATAGTGGCAAAGAGATAAATAARCTGAGGATTTTTTGAAGGCAGATGAAAGGRAACCAAGAAGCTCCTATATAAAAGGCAAACCCCACATGACTTCACCATACACTGAGCATTACCAGTCACACAGGAACTCCCTCCTCAGAAGCTATGGCTGCAGGGAATGGAGCTGGAGGCACATCTCCCTCCCAGCAGGCACAGTCTGCTTATTCCCCATGCACAGAGGTGAGCTGTTACATACATACCACTGTGATTGCATAGTGGTATGTTATGCACCTTCAGGACTAAGAGATCAATTAACATTCTATTTTGATCAGAACYCAGTCCTTGCCCCTGCCTTTTCTGCCCTTTGTTTCCCCTTTTTATACAGAACAACAGTATTAACTCACTTCCATAAATGGAATTGTTCTTCTCCAAAACTTGGCAAGGAATGACACATCTGGAGTAAAACTCCCCATGCCATGTAGTAGTCTCACACCACCTTGATGTGGGAAGCCTCATTAACTACAGCTCTGACACGAAGAGATTTCTTCATAGGAAAAATCTTCAATGCTCGTTTCCATAAGAAGYATCTTATAATTCCACAATCTGGAGCACAGACTCACCATTTGGTTAGGAAACTACAGCCAAGTTCATGACTTTAGAAACTCTTGTGAAAAGCCTCTTAAATCTGAGGCTCAACAACTCACAGCTCAAAAATATACAGCAGATATCTGCTAGGATGTGGTTTCACAAACTGCAGCCAGCACACATTAGTGCTGCTGTCATGTGGCTAGTCACACACTAGCCTTCCACCTCTGGCCAGCTGTAGCACTTTCTCCCCATCCCCCATTTTGTACTGGGATTACTGGTGTTGGGATTSCAGTCAGCTATCTCTGAGTCCTGGTGCTGGCACAGAAGAGGCAAAGAGAAACACAACTGCATCTTTTGGCAGCAGTGCTAACAGAACCCCAGCCAAACAGGAAACTGCTTTCTAGGATGGTGCTCTATGYTGACAGCAAAGCTCTGGAGATTTGATCTGGATGAAACATGTTAATTATACCACATGAACTTGAGCTGGTAATAAAAAAATCCCATCTCTCTATGACACTAAACATTGCCATCTTAAAAATTAGTCTGAGTTTCAGAACCAGGCAAATGTCTACTATATTTGTAATGGCCATCACAYCTGCTCAGAGATGGAGAAAAATAGGAAAATACCTATTTAAATATAAGCACAAAAATAAGAATATACTGAAGGGCTACAACATAATGRAAGGAGAGATGTAATAACCATATTATGCTCCAGATTTAAAAATCTAACTAACAAAKAGCTAGTCCAAGAGACTTCTTTGAAACAGTTTGGATAGTGCTATGCCAGGTCATATTAAAATAAAAAGGTCTGTTTTACATATATTTGACTTTAATAAGAAATACCAGAAACTAATTTATCTGCAAGTCAAATCTGCACTGAATAGGAGCCTTGCAGGCTCATCAATTTTAGTGTATCCAGCTCTTTTGAGAGGTAACCCTTACACTCTTCCCCAGCTGCTGGAGGCACCTCTCTCTCCCCAAATCACTTTGCCTGGAAAGAAGCTTTGTCTACAAAGACTGATGGGAGAGTGAAAGAGGACTTCAACCTTTAATGTGTYTCCTGTTATTGGGCTGCCTTCCTCCATCTGTGCACAACACTCCATTTTCCACCAACGTTCTTTTGCAACCACTAYACTTGCAGGATCCTTTCTTATTATCTTGATTTCCCATATTTTAAAAAGTTTCTGCAGCAAACCTCTCTAAAAATGGTCCAGTGATGTGTTGATTTGTTAAATGATCATGGTTAGGGATGGATTATGAATCTTAATGTACAGTGAAAAATTACAAAAATTATTCATTGCCTAAGACAACATATAACTTCTAAGTTATGTTTAACTAAGGCAGTTTATGTAGTAGAGAGCATGCAGTGCCCATTAATGTTTGACTTAAGGCTCTGTAGAAGGCTGGGAAGGTACAGAGAAGAACAGAGAAGCTAAAATGTAGGATAGAAAGCTTCAGATTATTCCAGGAATTACTTGGTAGAAACCAATGGAAGGCACCATGAAGTYCAGCATCTACCATAGGCTAGGGCTTCTGCTGCTCAGCCCTATGGGTTCTTTTCTGATTCCTATTTCCTTATGTTGCTGCTAAGATTAGGAATCATTTGTTGTGGTGACAATRTTAAGCAGGTTAGAGAGTCCCTGGCCCCATTACAGAGTCAGTGTAATGCACATCCATTTCAGATTTTTTAACCAAAGCTAGGAACTGAATTGCAACTCCAAGGCCAGTCCACTTTTCTACTGGCTTTCCTTACTTCCTTCTCTGAAGGGAAGCCTTTCTACAGCTCACTGGAAGAACTATTTGACAATCTCTTTGGAGACTTGCAGATCCCATACCTCCCCCAGTTTCCCTGTGAAGTACACCCTGAATAAAACTCCATCATACAGATCTCAAACTGTGTCTGGTTKTACTTAAATGTAAAAACTTCGTTTCTACCTGACATTACTTGTCTTAGCATGGGCTGAGAAACCTGAGCATTAGAGCTGAGTTTAAAAGAACAATCCAGTGAAGTTTGTGATCCTTTTGACAAAGACAAACAGTCTAAATGCTATTTAGGCAGCTAATGATGCTGGTTAAGCACCTAATAAGGCTTTCAGATTAATAGCAGCTGCAGGCAGCTAAGCACACACAAACATCTTGTAAAATCTTGCAAGAGTGCAGAGGTGTTTCTGAAAAGTAGCTACAGGAGTAACACAAATTCCACACTGCCTCATAGCAGAGAAGCCTAACCATTAGTTTGTGGGCCACTAACTAAAAAATTTGATGTCTCCTGCATTAGCCACCAAATCTGTTTCCACACACTAYGTTGCCTGATAAGCGTTTACTTTTTTTTTTTTCTCCTGACTGGACACTTGACTTCTTGCTCTAGAGCAAAAATTTAGACAAAAAAAAAAAAAAAGCAGCTAATAAATTTTGAAGATGAGGGACAAAGAAGCCTCGTAARCCTGCAAATTGCTGAAGTGAAATCAAAGGGGAATGTACCAGCATGAACACACCATGCCTATTACACACATTTTAAACTCTTCTGCAGGCTCACATGTTCTCACTTACAATTGCTTCAAGGCACTGTGGTATTACATATGTTTTTCATTTTTATACTGCACATCCACAATGCTTTGTTTTTCATACCAAAATCCTAGCTTGCACTTGGGGGACTCCAACTTCTTCCCAAAGCAAAATTTTAATCAGGAGTCATGCAGTATTTGGTACTTCCCCCAAACCTCCTGCTTCTGGTCTCAGGCAATTATGCAATACTTGTTCAATTTAGATTTCAGCATACAGTGTGCAGTACCAGGGAACTATTAGCTATTCCCAGCTGAAAGTCTGGAAGAGCATCTGGTTGGGTAAAAAAAGGCAGTGGGTGAAGGGGATGACAGGGAAAGGAAGTGAAAGTTCCATTTTTTATTTTTTTTTTCAATAAGCATACCACTCTGTAAGCTGATCGTGATCACTTGGTCTTTCGCGTTCAAGTGCCTGAGATGGAAAAGACTGAATGCTGAGAAAGCAGCCATGCTAAAATAAACAGCTTTTTGTCCTGGAATTGCACCTGAGGACCAATACAACAGAAGACATTATACATTAATATACAGCACAGACACTTTATTCAATACAAATATTTTTTTCTGACAATAAGCCCAAAACCAAAGTTAAAAGCCTGTCTAAAATATCACACAAGACTCAGAAGACCTAAATACAAGAGACCACCACTGTTCTGCAATATGGCAAGATCAGCAGGATGTGGAAAGCTGTCAGTTTTCAGCTAGATCCTGTAGCTCTCCACGGATCTACCAAATAATGATTCRCAGCAGAAGAATACCCAAAATGTTGCAGAGCAATTATGAGAAAGCAACCAAGAGAAGCATTATGATTTGATGCAGAGATCAAAGACAAACCAAGGCTGAGTTATTGTAATAACTGATTTAATGCTGAAACACGATGACTAACATTCAGTACACAAAGTCCCAGATTAAAATGTTTCCCCCTTTCTAGTATCAGCAACCAAGRAACTGCTGAGTAGGAGAAACAACTAATTAGGAGAAATCCAACTCAAATTCTGAAGACGTACACRTAAGTCATGTAATTCAACTCACAAAATAAGGATCCCTCTAAGGATGACTACCCCAAACACCAGAGGCAGTTGCAGTCGACTTGTCAAGGGACAATCCAGCTGGCTCAAAACATCCTGCCATTCACAGCCCTTCAACACTGGGCTTCTTGGCCTGAGCCAGCAGCAGCCTTCCAAAGCTGTCATCTGGTGAACAGAATCTGAAACTCATCCCTCCCAAGAACTGCCTGCAGCTGGCTGCAGCTCTTTCAGCTGTGCTTATTAAGATGCAGAAGCAGACACACCTAAGAAGGCTGCCCAGCATAGCCACTGGGAGTACCCYGCTGCTTATAAACTTCAGCAAACTGAGCCAGTGTACCAGCCTARCTTCCTCTTCAAACTTAAAAGCACRATTAAAAAAATATCCACCAACTTCAGAAACAAGGGGCAAWGAGAAAAGGGAGCATTTTGTTTGAGAAAATCATTAACTGCAAGACTCCCCCTTGAAAACAACTGTGAATAAAAAATGCACCTTCACTTTCAAATCATAGGATAGGCTCTTGCCACTGATGAATTAGCCAAGCCTGTGCATGTTCAAAAGAAAACAAATATCTCTGAAGTCTGGTCATTACTGCAACCCTTCACTGTTCCCTTTCMAAGAGGGCACAAAATCTGTCAATATCATCTGCTGATCCCTTAACCAAAGCAGCAGGTTTGTGGGCAATCTAGAAGCTCCAGATTGAGTGATTAAACACAGTGGTATGATATCCTACCCTAGAGTTTTTCCCTATATATACACTT
>CADDXX010000063.1:1783119-1814220 GCA_902810485.1 Alauda arvensis
GAAACAAACCAGACTTAACACCTCTAAGGCAACTTTGAAACCTAGAAAGCTTATAGCATATTCTCCTTCTGTGTTTTAATTGTTATTACTACTGTAATGTAAAGATGTAGCTTTTGTGACAAATGAGCCAAAGCCATTAAGGTCCCACAATGTATATTAAAAAAAAAAATTAAGTCCCAAATGCAAAAATTGCAGAAGTTTATAATGCAGACATAAATGTCTGTCCTCCTGCTCCTTACCTTGCTGAAGGCATCCCAATTCACTATCARTTGTCTCTGTTAATCAGAATAAGAGGCCCACCTTAATGCAACCAAATATTTGTTATTATTTAAAATAGTAGGAAAATGAGCAGTAGGTAAAAAGGTACATCAACATCACTACATGACAGCTAAAAACAGCAAGACCAGCACTTACATTCACAATGCATTCACTGGAAAGGATTGGTTTAATGAGTTAATAAAAGGTCCTTTTTTATGGAATACTAAAGAAGTTCACCACACCTTTGCAGCGGTCTAAACAAGGCAGCACACAGAACAGAACAGGCAAAAGCAAATATTCTAAAATATAGATCTAAGAATGACTCAAGATTTTCATCAATTTATGCAGAAATGCAGGCAAAAGGGTTTCCCCAAAATCCAAACATCTGAGGAGGYAAGCTGTGACTAAAGAAAGGATGAGTCCCTTCTCAGGAATTGAACAAAACAGATCATTTTTGGAGCCATTTCTTTTGCATTATATTGTAAACMCAATATCATATCCCTAATTTCTCCTAACACAAGGCTTGATTGGACTAATCATCCAAGGCTAAAAAGGGTCAGCAGTCTGTTAAGTGTACAAACTCTGCCATGTCACACAGCTCATGACAATGTCATTAAATCAACAGCAATATKGTATGAGAGTAACTTTCTTTTAAAGGTATATTATTTAGATCTCTAGACAGCAARTACTGACAACTTACTAAATTAAATTCTAGTCACCTGCTGGTTTTTATTGGTATTTCATAAGAGTCTCAATTCTGCRATAACATCCTTCTGAATTACCCTCACGGGGAACTCTAACCAAAGAGATTTATTTACTTGGTCAGATGAATGCCTTTCTTAAGGCAATATTAGTATGCTTACAGAATTTTCTCAAAACTCAGTTCCAACTCATTGCACAGGCTGTAGCTCAGCTTTAGTTTTTTGAAKTTTAAGATGTGCTGTGAAATAGTAATGGTTAAATTCAGTGTCTCTTTTTCTCTCCAGATACTTTGGAGGCAGTGTAAAAAGAGACTGGTTCTTACCTAAGACTGGAATGACTGTAAGCTTCATTAGGTAGCACAACACCTTAAAACCATCACTCAGTTCCTTCCCATGAGTCTGAATTATTAGAAAACTGGACTATTGAACACAGGCACCCTCCAATCCTAGATCAAAACAATAAGCCATTGGTGGTACCAAAAGCTGGGAGGAGCCATAAGGACAGGGCTGGCTGATGCACCTTTAGTGCTAAGAGCTGCAGAAACACAGCCAGGCTGGGAAGCAAATCCTGACAATGTGAGCACAGCAGACACCATCAGCAAGTCACAAAGCAACCCCATCTCATGTAAACAGCACCAACCTGGGTATGTTTTGTCCCATTCAAGCCCTCTTCTGGAATACATTCTTTTTGGCCATTACAGAGCAAAAATAAGGACTTCTTTAAAAATTGATATTCATATTCAGTAATTTGTTCAATTTTGGCAGGGTAGGCAATAAGGAGAGATGGAATATAGGACATGCATTTTACATAAAACATTTGTGTGAATTTGTTATATCAAATCAGGATTTTAAAGACTGTTATGTAAGAGGAGGAATAAAAAAAATTGACAGTTCAGCCAGTTTCTACACAATCTGCATGACTAAACTTGTTTACATAAAGATCTAATAATAATTCAGAAAGTAGCAGTGAATTGTATTGCAATGTAATTTGCTCTCCTGTAAATGGTATTTATAACAAACATCCTTATTTAATAAATATTTAAACAGTGATGACTGACTGTTCAATTAACATGTCTGGTTGGAGATTACAACATCAGAGCATCTCYTTAAGTCTCCAGCTCGAGTGCTGCCCTGCATCTGGTTCAAAAGGACAAGTTTAGGTCAAATGCTTAATCCTGTTGCCTGGATTTGATCAGTCCATGCTGTAACTTTTACATTAAGTATGCTTTAGCATCTAATTGATTTATATAAATTCTAGGTAAATCATGCCTCAAGTGACTTTTAAAGCTACTTGGGCAACTGCAAATTATTGTAAGTACATTATGCAGAAAAAGAATTTAATGTTCCCCACTTAATAATACCCAAATGGTTTTTAAAGAACATTGTAGGGCTTGTATCGTGAAATTAAGTGTCTAAAAGAGAGAGCAAGAACAAAGAACAGGCTGCTATTTATGGCATTCATTAAAAGATAGGCAACTTCCTCCTTTATATTCCAGTGCATTCTTCTTCTCTATTCAARGCCTTCAGATTACAGCAAATTGGGAGAAAAAGGTGGTTGAGGACTCAGTTTTGCCCTATGAAACRCCACCATCACACCCATTGCTTTATTCCTAAATTACGAAATGCAGTTGTTGATGGTGCAATACCATACCTGAAATCCAACATTTAGCTTTTCAAACAGATTATTAATTTAAGTCAAGTTAGTGTTCACTCTGATTTCCAGTAGCTTTATCTGTGCTCACTGCTCTGTTACTTACCTGAGAAACATCCCCACCAYGAAACAGATTATTTTTATTACAACAGCATAGGAAAGGTTTGAGCACTTCTGCACTTACGTTAGAAACTAAAAAAAAAATTTTTAAATCAGTAATAATGGTGATCACAGAAGTCAAAGATAAAACTGCACTCCACTTAGCAATCCACCAAGCTGAGAGGACCATGCAGAGGCACTAACTTGGCTTCAGAGACTTAACTCCAGCTTTTCAAAGCCAAAGCATTTCTAAACTAAGCTAAATCAAGTCCAGAAGAAYTCTTAAGAGTCAGCCTGCAGGCATGCCAGTTCACAAAAAGAGGGCTTGTATTGTGTGGTAAAGGACTTTTTAAAATGTCYAAAAACTAGAAAGTAATCATGGTGCTTTTTGGCAGCACTTACCTTAGGAGGCTGCGTTTTGCTCAGTACTTGGGAAAGCAAAGTGGCTAAAGGTAATGTTGCTTTTAGCCTAAGCCATAGAACCAGAGATGCTATCAAATTTCTAACTGCTCAGCTTTTCCTTGTAATTTGTCAGCTGCCTTGAAATTCCACATTCCTCCTGACATTTTAGCTAAAAAGGAAAACAACTGTTCTTGGCCTCTTTTCCTAAACACCTGTAGACAGACAATGCTATGCAACAGCTTTTCTCCCTCACCACAGTATCTACATTTCTGCATGTAACAAACTACTTTGTGTTATACTCAACTCCCTCTCCTTGCAGCTATTCCAAACACTGACAGACTCAAACCCCAGTGAAGAGTAGCACTCATGTAACACTGCACAATRATGGCCCTTCTTTAGGGAATCAATGAGAGGTGGTAGACTAAAGCTGAGTTGTAGAACCTATGCTAAGATCAAAAGAACCTATTTCTGTATCTACATCAGTCTCCAAGGAAGGGTCCAGTTCTTGCACTCCTTCATGGAACAGGTTTCATTAGTATGTCTATTTGTGATGTACAATATGTTATCMTGTTACCACTTACAAAACTAAAAGGCAAATGAATATTCTCATTTGAAAGGATTTGTATTATTTTTTTAACAAATTCCAAATGAATTCTTTAGTTGCTTTGAGACTGTGCACTCAGAAATTCACAGCCATAGAACTGAAGGCTGGAAGGCAGCCTCAAAAATAAACTTTTACACTAATGCAGAATAATGACTCACAGTATGATCCCTCTGTCTGCATTCATTTTAGAGAACTGATGACAGGTGCCAGTTTGTGCTTCTTAAAAGAAAGATCAGATGGGAATCCAGATTGTAGTCCTACCAAAGGTCAAATAAGGAAGATACCTTCAGAGCTCCAGAGGGCCCAGGCAGCCAGGTGTCCAAGAGTTATTTTAATAGTGCTCACTTTTAATCCTGTGTTTGCTGGGATATGTAGAAGGAGAACATTCAGTTGCTGACTACAGACCACAGAATTGGGACTTACTGTAAAAACAATAAATTTTTTTAACCAGAGAATCACACAATTTCCCAYATGGCAGGTTAAACAGTTCTCAAAACACGCATTTTCCACTGCTTTATGTCTACGCAACTATTACATCTTTCCACAGGAATTCTGTAGCTGCATTTAACAGCACATTTGTGATGGCTCAGTTACAATAAAGAAGCCAACACCTCAATTACACTTTAAAAAAAATATTAAGTTCTAACTGTCAAGATGAAGGCCACACTCCATGGAATATCAAGCTTTCGCTTCCACTGCCTATTAGTGCCAAGAATGAAATCACTCCATAGCAGTGTCCCTGCCCTTTGTGCAGCAGAAGCTGTTTCTTGGCAACCAATGCAGACAACTGAGTTGCCACGGAAACTGGAGAGACTAATTTATAAAAACTGAAACAAAGCAACTATAAAGGCAACCCTAAATAGGGTGGGTATATTCTGTATTACTTCCTACAGTGTTCCCATCATTAAAAGAATCAGAAATGAAGATATCTAATTATTAGTTATACCTTTCATTATTTCTGTAAAATTGGACTTACAAAGAGCTGACATTTCATTGCATCAGCAGCCAGTAGCCCATTTCTCCCTTTGGTTCAAGCTGGCAAATACACCTGAAGATTTATACTGCAGTTGAAGAGGAATGCTTTTCCACACCAGCCAGTGTTTTCTCTTTCAGGGAAGAGGAAGGCTGATGGAAAATGGCAGAGAACAACTGTTGAGGACTGTGCCCAGAATATCTGCAAGCTAGATGAAGCAAGCACTAACYCAGTGAAAAGGCAGAACAATGGTGTACATCACTTAGCTCACTTGAGCTAAGAAATATATGTTCAAGTTTCTTATTCCTTTATAAATATTTATTAGTAGAAAATATTTTCTCTCCTTTAGTAATTAGAGGCATGCCAGAGATGGCCGTCTCTGAGTGCATTATGACCACAGTCACATTTTGAGTATGTGCAGAGAGCACACTAAATGCATACATTTTTAGTAGTGAACAAGCTGGGGAAAACCCAATCACACTTCCTGTATTTCCCAGGAAAGGAAACCAATATGACAGCMAGTTCTCGCTTCAAAGAGCAAACTAGTTCATTCAGCTGCCTAGCAGGCAACTGAACTCCCCAGAGTGATATATTCCAGAGAAAGAGATGAAGAGGGCCTGCATRCATTTGCTCAGAGACAGCAACTCACTGATGGCAGGTGCCCATCAGYGGGCATGGGATGGATTCTCCTCCTGCCACATTAAGCTCAGCCCTCTCCAATTCACCCTGACACCTTCACAGAGTTCAGGTTAGGTAGGAATTACTTGTTTACTGACCATCTGACTACTGCAAAACACAGCACCACTGACAGAAGTCCTGGCTGCCTCACCTCCTCAAGGGGAAAAATCCACTTGCAGCACCAAGGGCATCAACCCAAGTCTATTTTACTCAGCCATAAAATGCCTCAAAGTGATGGGAGCTGCTGGAAAATCGCTATTGCTCTTTCAAGTTTGGCTTAAGCAGACTCACAGGTACAATAATAAGTGGGGACTGAAATAAATAATCCACAGACTTTTTCCATGGGAATCCAGACCAGAAGCTCAGCAGTTTAAAAGAAAATGCATCCTCTTAATTCCTTCTGCAAATCAAATGTCAGTCACACAACTGCACTCATGCTCAGCTATTCAATGAACTGTGAAAGCCAGTGTTATCAGAGGTGATTATCACCAAGATTGTCAGGTGTGTAAAACCCAGTGAGCTACAAGAAAGCAGCTGCTCTGGAGAAATGCTTTACATCAATCAGTTATCATAAACTATTAAAAAAAAAAAAGCATCCCAACTGCACATGTCCCTRTGTTCCCTTAGTTTAACACCTTACCTATTATGTAAACAAAGAAACTCTGCACCAATTCCATTTATTTTCATGAAACAGTGACGTTATTTTTGAGCTGTAAGATCTTGGAAKATGTTTCTCTAGTGTATGAYATTACACACCAACAGCCTATTTCCCAACACAGAAAGTTCTTAGGTTTTCCTAAGAACCTGAAAAACACTACTACATGCAGTTTCTCCAGAGCATTAGAAATAGAGKATAAAATTTAATTTTTACAGCTTGAAGAGTTGGTGTACCAAATATTGCCTGTGAAGTTCRCTCTACTATGGTGCCCTAACAGAGCTACCATAACTTTTGAGTTAATCTTAGAGAAACCTAGAAATACCAAACTAGACACAAAGAATTTGAGTTCTTTTAACCAGACACTGAACAGACCAAATTCTCTGGAGAGAAGACAGCTGGATGAGTTTCTCACATGTCTCAGAAGTGGCTTTATACTTCAACTGCTTGTCTATTCTGATGCCTTAGAAGAGTCAGAGGCATAGTCACCTCAGCAAAGAGCCAAAGAAGGTGGGTAGCACACATTCTTTACTCCTAATAACCTGTGTCCTAAAGTGTAAGAAGTTTTTATTAGCCTGTGGGCTGTTAACTTTTTTCACTGAAATACATCATTGCACATTTTCTGCTTTTTGAAGAGGTAGGTAAAGATACACTCTCTATTACAATCCAAATTCTCTTCTACTGAAGCCATAGCCTAGTAAGTCATCTTAAACTTCCTATCCTTTTTATGAAGCCAGTCAATAAAAGTGCACCAAGATATCTGAMAGCATTATATTTAGAAGACATTTTCCAAACAGTGGGTGAAAAAGCCATTCTTTACAACCTACATGAATTCAGTTTACCCAGCAAAGAGGTTGCATCTCCAGTTTTTAATCGAATTACTAACTTGTTGGAAGAAGGCAGCTGTTGTGATAAATGCAGTTTACTGCTTATTTTGACAACTTCATTCTCAAGTCAAAGATACCCAATGGATTAAGGATCCTTCCTTATTCTAAAACATTTTGGCCGACATCCAGGTGAACATGATCCCAGGTGGCCAAGAAGGCAAACAGCATCCTGGCCTGTATCAGGAATAGTGTGGCCAGCAGGACCAGGGCAGTGGTGAGGCAACATTTCAAATCTTGTGTCCAATTCTGTGACCCTCACTACAAGAAGCACACTGAGGTGCTGGAGCAGGTCCAGAGGAGRGCAATGGAGCTGGGGAAGGGTCTGGAGCACAATCCTTATGAGGAGCAGTTGAGGTAGTTGGGAATGGTTAGCTTGGAGAAAAGGAGGCTCAAAGGAGACTATCACTCTCTACAACTGCTGGAAAAAAGGCTGCAGCCACATGGTGGTCGGTCTCTTCTCCCAGGTAAAAAGTGATAGGATTAGAAGAAATRGCTTCAAGTTGCATCAGGGGAGGTTCCAGTTGGATACGGGAAAAAAATCCTTCATAGAAAAGATTGCCAAGCATTGGCATAGGCTGACCAGGGAACTGGTAGAATCACCATCCCTGAATCATCATTTATTTAAAAGTGACTCAGGGACATTTGTTAAGTGGTGGACCTGGCAGTGCTGTGTAATTGCTGAATTCAGTGATCTTAAAAGGCTTTCTCAACCTAAATGATCCTACAATTCTGTATGTAGTAACAAACATTAACCCAGTCTCTCTGAAAATGAGCACTTTCAGATTTTCATATGAGAACAACACACTTCTCTATCTCTAGAGATAAGCAGCAATGGCAAAACAGTGAGTGTGCTGGTGACAATTCCTTCCACAGTCCGAAAAGATTTTAACAAATATTTTAAGCAAGTGGCAGATTGTTTGSTTTTGTAAGTGATAGAGCAAGATCAGAGAAGAACCAACCCAAACTTCCCAATAACTTTTCCCTCTCCAAAGACGTGCCATGCCATATATGAAACTATTTCCTTATAAAGCCATCTGTCATGGTTAAAGGACTAGTCCAGATGGGCTTTGCTCAGTACTAGCTCCCAGATGAACCAAACGTCACAAATCTGAGAGAAATCTGAGCCATCATAGCAAGATATGGGGAGAAAATGGAGGGTGAAAATCCTCATGAAACAAGTAACTGGGATAGCACAGGGTATTTTTCCACAGACAACACTGACTGGAAGAAATAAACAAAAAAATCAGAAAAAAAGTTCTGCCTCCCTATTTGTTCTCAAGAGAACCAATGTGCATGTTGGATTGTGAGTGTATGTGTACATAAGAACACAAAAGAGCTCCAACCTGCCCTTTCCATGGGCACATTACTGAGTAGCACAGACTGATGCAGGCATCTCAAAAAAAATGCAACCTGAACTGTGCAAGGCCTGTAAAAACTTTTTAAAATATCTTTTTGGTATAGATCAATTGCATCCTTGTTCAGGCAATAACTTTACCTTTATTGGGGGAAGGAGAGAGAAACCCCAAGCCAACCTTCTGTTTGCTTCCCTGCCCCTTCCTTATAGGAGAACATCTTCCCTACAGGAAGGGAGAAAAGGTTATCTTTCCTTTAAAGAAGGGAGAAAACTAGGAAGAGAACAGTTTGCTCAGCTATTTTTGTAGCGTGGATTAAGGAGCTGAAGGTCTCGCTTCTCCTCTGCATGACAATTCAGAAGCAAGTGAATGATATCTGAAGAAAGTTTCCYAAAAATTTTATGAATGAGAGTAATACCAAAAAAGTCTGGTTAATTTAGCTGACTATTCTATTGCAGGATGTGTCACAATACCTTGTTAGCATTAGCCAACTGACTCAGAATGGAATTATTCAGAGCACTTAACATCTTTTCTGAGAAAGAAAGGCTGATAACATGAAGCCTACAGAATATTTTGAAGTCGTGCAGAACACAGCTGCCTAAAGGGAAGAACTCAAATTATGGCTCCACCACAAAGACTTTTGTCTGCTAATTTTTTTCATTTGGAAAACCCTTATTTAGCTTCAGCCACAGGTTTGCCAAAGTCACTTGTGATGTGTCATAAATACTGGGATATATCACAGCTTATGTTGATGGCAGAGGACTCTCTAAATTACTTGTTATGTTTTTGGAAATGAAGGAGCATCTACCCTTCTAGGGTCTAGAGTCCTTCCTCCCTTTTATGGACTGCATTACTTGGGATTTGCCAGGAGACAGCTGCTTCTCCCCCTGCAGGGACTACCAAYAACTCTTGTACTCCTGTGAGTTTCACAGAACTGGAAATTGGTTCCTTTTACTGACCTACATTTAACTGAAATTCCTGTGTAAAAGGCAAGTCCTCTCTTCATGTCTCTTCAGTAGCCCTGCGCTGCTTTCTAGAATCTTTTCTGTCCTCAGTGTTCCTCTGTGCTGCATTTAGCTTCACTCTTGCAGTCTCCTAGCATCACCCACGACAACTTTATACTGTCCTCTCAATTTCTGTCTATTACCTCCCCTCACAGAGTGCAATTGTCTAGTCTCATGCTCAACTTCATGTCCTCTATTTAGTAATCAGCATACCTTTCTCTACATCCCTATTTCTAAGTGACTGCAATTAAATACTAATTTAGAAAGGAATTATGTACACTTTGATAAAGGTAAATTGTCTTGRTCTTATTTTGCATAAGCATCCCATTAAYCTGTTATCCATCATTTTCTGTCTARCATTGATTAGGACCACAAAGGTGGAGAAGTGGAATCTTTGTTCTTTCTAATGCAGCACACACCCAACTGCACCTTGAAAAACTGTTCCAGCTCTACTTGACAAGCTGAAAATTACTTGATACCTTTTCTCATCTTGGAAGTTTTTGGTACTAAGTTGAAARGCTTATTTCCAGCTAGCAATCTAAAATAATACAGAATAAAGCTAAGGGAAGTTCGTACACATTTTTAGTGAGGCTTTGTTCCCCAATAACAGAAACACTGCACAGACAAACTATTGATTTGGGATATAAAATTCCCATTCACACTACCTAGGTTATTCTAGGGGAGAAAATTCGGAGCTGTAAAGCTGCCTGCCACTTCAGGATTTCAGAAGTCATGATACAGTGCTTAAAAAAAAAAAACAACAAAAAAAACCAGATAGGGTAAGCATGAGAGCAACATAATAATCATAATGTTTCTGTTTCAATGCTGCAGCAGGAGAAGATGCTTCAGTTTGAAAGTGAAGCCAAGGGAGAACCCCTCCTAGCCAGGGGAGGAACCAGGAGCAGTGGTGAAGAGCCTCCAGTATCAGCCTTTTTTTTTTTCTTTAAAGCACCTGCCTCTAATTTCAGTGATCCTTCTGATTATTTGCCCATAAGCAAGGCAGGCAAAGTTAAAGCTTTCCCCTTCCTACAGWGGTACAAAGTGACATTCAGTTTTCTCTCCTCGTCCTGTAACATTTAAGAGAACAGCTCCTACTGAATGCTGTGAAAAATGACTGGCATTCAGTTGGACTCAGCACCAGAGAAACCAGAGCTTCATTTTCTTTTCTAGGACAGCCCTCCTCCATCTGCAGATGGAAAGGTTAGTTTTCTTACAGGGATGCCACATTTAAAAGCTACTCCTCCTACAGTGTCATTGAAGACTTGCCAGAGAAAGGGAAGTCTCATCCTTTCATTCTCATCACCTCCCCCCACAAACAACCACAGGATGAAACACAACAGGCTCTATACCAGGCCATCTCATTCAAATACTGCTGCTTAAATGGGATTTAAATCAAGCTGCAATATAGTTTTGTTTGAAAGCATTTTTAGCAAGATGATATTCCCATGAATATACCATTAATCTATAATGACTCCTATAAATCTTGACCAATTTGCTCTTCTGGTCCCACATTTAAAATTTGTAAATGTTTTAAAACTGCTTTTAGCTTCATAGCATTATTTCTTGCCAATGTCTTCAAGAAATTGTCTGATTAAAAAAAAAATTCAACTGAATTACTTTTTATCAAGAACAAAAGTTCTTGAGTAAATATATTCATTCTGATAAATACTTTCCCYCAAAACATCACACACTGACTACTGGAATACCTATACATGATTATAASAGGTTTTATTTCATTTCAGTCTTCTGTTATAGAAATAGAGCCCCAGAGAAACTTTACCTAGTTACTTGGCATGTCCAGAATACAGATATCAAATATTCATCTCAAGCTTTAAGTTAAAAAAAAGAAATTTAAAAAATAATAAAAAAACCTCAAGTATTAACATTCCTGGTCCTTAGCCAATTAGAATAGCCCTGTTCTTCCCATTCCRCCCCTTAAGATACTATGTCTCTCTCAACCTTTGCTCATGCTACTGATGGCCAATCAATGCTAGCATTAGTCCAATTTTCTTTACATTAGGTACAGAACTTTTAAATGCTATCCCTGATGAAAAAAAAGCAGATGTGGACAACTGCATTCACAGGGATGCTAATCACCTGGAAAAGCACTAAATACTCTACATGCACATTCTCCCACCATCTCATTGCAATGCAATGTTCAACACTTCTTGTGTTAAAAACCTTCACGTTGTGCTTACTGCTCTCTCTTCTGGTTTCTGTTCCTCTGGTTCCAACAGACCACTTGATTAYTCTTTCCTACATTAACTGCTTCATCATTAACTGCTTCATATTTGCTTTATTAAATTTTACACTGATTGCAGTTCGTGTTCCTAATTCATCAAGATCACTCTATTTAAACAGATTACTCCWGAGTATTCACAATGCTCCTCAATCTGCCCCAGAACAGATGTGTTCTGGTTTAGAAACTGAAACATCCAAATATTTCTGTTTCTCTAATACCTGCAGGCAGTCTTCTTTTTCACAAATGTACAGAACAGTGAAGGTGATGGAGCTCAGGAAGTATTTTCACATTGCAAGAATAAAAGAAGTACAAGAGCATTTCAGACTACAATATGGGCTACTCAGATGACAGGAGATAACAAACCCTGCTAGCACCATGATACCCACACAGGGRCACTGACCCTATACCTTCTTAAGTAGCTATGGTAAAATGTGGATAGAAAAAAAGCCAAACTACTCAGTATCAGAGTCAACAAGGCCACATATGGATGATTTTTTTTTTTTTTTGTGATTGTGAATTTCTGTCTTTTTAACCTTTTTATTCTTAATCAGCAAGACAGAATTATGGCATAGATGAGTTAATTCTCATGTGAACACAGGTTTCTCATTATCAGTGTGCAGTGTGCCAGGACCATTCCCACCACACACTCACCTCCCTCTCAAAGTTATTTCCTCACCAAGGAGCACACAAGCATGCCACTTAACACTCCACAAACTGCATTAGCTTTAACTCAGATTTTGTGTGGGTGCAAATGCAAACACAGATTTCACACATGGGAAACAGCAGAAGGTTAAAGAAATCTTAGTTATAAGCATACAAGATATACTAACAGAACAAAAGAGCTGGACTATAGAATCAAGATGTGCTCAGGAAACCATTTCACGTTCAAAGCACCATTTTTCAGAATTTGCTAGATTTTAAAGTCAGGAGTTATGACTAGAAATCAAAAAAGAAATCTGAAAGACGCAAGTTAAAAAATCAAACAAAATTGAGACTCCTAGAAAACCTTCACAAACAGACAAATGATTCAGAAGTGAGTAAGAAATCAAGAAAGGGAACATGAGACAGCAGGATATTTCAAGGACAACTAGAATAAAGGAAGAGCTAAGGTTTAGCTTCTGGATGCATGATATATAGCAGCAGCTGCAGTTTGCAATTCAAATTAATGTAAAACAGACATATAACCTGTCTGCAAGAGAAGGCAGGTGAAGGTATTTTAGACAGCAAACACTATTTTACAAGTCAGCATATCCATTTTAGGTAATCTTAGACAAGTCTGTCTTCCCTCCCTTTTAATCAAAGCCATTTTACCCTGTCTATTCCACAAGATGCCCCTGGTTGTCCCCTATTGCCTGGCAGCTTTGAAAAAGCAGTGCTTATACCAAACCAAAAAGGCAATTTCAAAAAGCAGTTCAAACTGAGATTTCATTCTGTATTCACTTGATGAGCAAMTGTCTCTTACAATTTTAAGCTATTAAAGCTCAGAGCAGTTTTATTTAAAAGACGTTTCTGAGATTCAACATTTAATGGAAAACCAAATCCACTAGAACAACTGATTTGGGAGAGGCAATCAGCCTTAACTACTTAACATGAGTTTTATTTTCAGTATCATCGCGCTGAATTCAAAAACCTACATAAAGCTTTGCTGCTTCCAGTGGGAACTACAGTCTTCTGCCTTGCTTTCTCCAGTTACACTCACTTATCTCTGATAATTTCAGACCCATTTGCACTCATTTATATCTATGTGTAAAGTAYCATGCCCTGTCCTTAAGTCCCCAAAAACTTCTTTGCTCTTTGGTCTATGACTTCAAGGATTCAATCCTTTGGAAGAAGCCTCATTCCCTCCCCAGCAGCTTTGCTAAGCAAAATCACCTRCTTGTTGCAGGCAGTCTGACCTACTTCAGAAGTTTCTCGGGGTAACACTGAGGAAAAAGTACTTACTAAAATTTAAGATAAAATGTGGCACACACCTTGTATACCTTTAACCCRTAACATCAGGAAAGCAGTCTCAAAAGAGTTTGATTCATATATAAAAATATAAGCCATGCTCAGAGCACTACTGCCTTCATTCAGTACAATGGAAATATTTTCACCTACTGGTAATTGTATTAGTTTCTAAATCTGATAAAGTCTGGACAGTCTGGCCCCACAAACTGGCACACAATACTGGGGCATAGATTCAAAAGAGATTAAGTCAATACTTTCYCCAGGACTGAACAAATCAGTTTCAAGCTTAAAGAGAAATGGAGGGGGGAACAGGCAGAACACATGGCACATCACTGATTTAATATCACATAATACTGYTGTCCCTGAAGATCCTCTCAGTTTCAGTTCCAAAATTCACATCTAAGAAACTGAATTGCATCTCCAACACAGGAAAGAATCCTTCTAGAGRCAGAGAMYTGAATTCATCTTGAATAACTTGACRAGCCTCTGAAAAGCATGGCATTGCCCTAGACTTGCTGTCTACAGAAGAAGAATGACAAGAGACAATTCCAGACTAACTAGGTTGAATATTCAAAAGTATTTGTCTTTCTTGCCACTCACTGCAAGCAACGGCAAAGTGTATGGCTTTAGAAGCTTCTGAAGTATTCACAGTTTACTGCAGTTTSAGAAAAAAATCCAGCTTCATAAAAACTTAATTACAAAAGCAAGGTACAAAATTGGGCTGTCACTACCATTTCCTGCACTGTCAGTAATTTTGTACTTATTTTGCCAGTATCAATTGCCTTTTGAAGKTTTGAAAGACCTTGGCACCTACACATGCAAGGATTCATTTTCAGAGAACACAGCTAATGACAGAATATTTATGTAGTTTGTTCTCTCAGTAGTCATCATTCACATAAGCATTTTCTTCTACACAACAGCTTGGCAAAAGGTGTTGAATAGGAAACTAAGTGGAAAGAAACAAGCAATCAAAGACATACTTGCACTAAATCTCAGGTAGCTGTTCAAACTTGAGTTTGATTTAGYTATTATCCTTTAGTTCATTAACTCAACTTTTTTCAAAAGAGGCACTGCCAAGTTTTTGTGTGTTTGTGTAAGTATTCAAGGCTCAACATCCAAAGACAAAATTATACAAAAATACTTACATTCAAAGGGAAATATTTMAGTTCTYATAAGCTACAAGGCAGAATTAAGAATTTTTCCTATGAATAGCATAACTTAATTTCTCAGGAAGGAAACATGAGAGGAAAATGTTTGGTTTTTTCCTCAGATGATGCTTAAGATTCTCCCAAATGGCATGAAATTTTTAGTCCTCTTGTAACAACTAATTTTAGAAGGAACAGCAACAACCCAGCAAATCCAACATCCATTATGCTTTTTTAAGGGATTATTACATCATACCACTTAAAAGAAAGGAAACACAGACTTTGCCAACAAAAAAAAAGCATTACTAACAATAAGTGCTTCAGAGAGTACAAAATCAACCTAATGAACACAACCATTTGACAATACAMCATAAAAATCTTCAAACCATCCATCTTGTTTGGTTCAGACAGTGCCATAAGGCAGGAGGAGCAGAACAGAGAGAGTTTAGGATGGCTACTGTTTGAAAGCACAAAAACATTAAAGGTTTCAACTGTTCACTAAGAACTTATTTAGTCCCAAGGATTGTGTTTTACTGAGCAGTGGAAATGCTTCTCCATGACCACCAGTAATCCCGTGCCTGTCTCCACAAAACAGATGTACAGCATCATCAGAGAAATCTGCAAGTGCTTTTCCAAACTGCCTCCCATGAGACAATTAAGCAAAGAAACCCCACAAACTCTCCACAACAAGATCATACAGTTGAGGATGCTTCCATTTACTTTTCCTTCCCCAATCGTCAATAAAACACAAATAAGGACTTAACTGGATAATAATCTGTTCCTGGTTACATTGCATATTTAAACAACAAAGTCCAGATGTAGAGGAAAAGGATCCTYATTCTAGAAATGGATAGTTCTGAATGACCACACCATCTCCTTTCCACTGAGAAACACTTCCTCAAACAATACAGAACCCCACACTGAAGAGTTAGAAATTACTCTTCCCTAAGAAAGGCTTCTGACAATACATAAACTCTCTAATGAGTATCTGGATATCTTTAAAGACACTAAGATCAACTTATGTGATATTTAACACATTCTGAAGCTGGTATGCAAGTTTTCAGTCCCATTTAACTAATATCAGCTCTTGTTTTACACAGCACACAAGCCTCTCCAAAGGATGCAGAAGATGGTGTCTTCTCAGTTTTCAAAGTCAGTACAGTTCCTGTGGGATGCCAGTTGGCAACCATGGAAACTCCTATTGTGAGAAGCTTTTGGAGACAGAGCAACACAGTTGTCAGTCTCAGCTTAATAAGAACTGACCTTAGACAAACAAATGAACACACTGCTTTCARTCAGGAATGGGCTTCTGTTCACTCCTTCACAGAGAATTTTATCTGAGTAACAATTAAAATTGTTAGTCAATGTCATACCATGACAATGAAACAGCCTATCCAGAAGCACAAGAGTTCAAGGACCTTGCCTCTAACACCATGATAATACCAATTTCCAGCAAATTTTCTACCTACCACAAATGTTTTTAAACYGCTTTTTTATTTTTTTCTCAAAGTACAGTCTGATTTGTAGTGGAAATCCACTTTTCTCAACAGTCATCATAAGAATTTCCCAAGACCCCCAGAGCCCATCACAACTTGCTGAAACATGCAATTTTCATTAATTGATATTTTTTGKTTTTCATATCAAGAAGGGGCCTTTTCCTCAGTATTGAGAAAAATAAAAAAGCACCTCAWCTTTTTAATCTTTCCCCAAAATCAGTATCAAAACACCAAAGCCAGAAATTATACATCTTCCAGAGGGGAAAAGAAAATTTAATTAAATGTAGTTCAGGCAAGAAGAAGGGAAAGTGAGGTGCATTACAAGCTGGAGAGGTGCTCTTTGGGAGTTTTTTGATGTCTCTCACAGCTACATAACATGGTGGTCTATCAGCTTTGCCCAGACAGGGCATAAAATTCATGTCTAAAATAAGCAGCATAGGTATTTTCTGATGGGTATGGCCTTCTAACATTCACATTAGAAGCCCTTTAGGAAATAACAGCACATGCAGTATAAGCACAATGGGTTTCAGGACCTCAGATGGTAGTCCAGTATTAAAGTACCACCTCAAGAGCCACTGCTTCCTGTRGTAGTCATCAAGATGGTCAAAACACACAAAGTGCTTCATTAAAAAYTTTCCAAGGGCTTCAAGTATCAATACTATTATCTATAGATCTTTCATACCTATCAGAAGGCTTTACTCACCAAGACTTTGTTATTTAATTCTCTACCTTGCTTCCCAAAGGCATCTCCAAGCAGCTCTCATGATCTAYCCTTTTATGCCAGCAGCCAGTCAGTCAATTCAATTTCTTCTCTCTTCCCTCTCACAGCACCAGCTCACTCCATCCTRTCCCTGGCCCGGCCACCTGTCCCTGCCAGTCCTCAGTACAAAATCTTACCTCATCTGTCGCTTGCATCATCTCCTGTCCCTGGGTCTGCACAGCAGCAAACTTCATCTGGTTCCATGTGCAACTGATTCCAACTATCTCCAACTGTCTGCAACTGAAACTGAGCCCCCTCCCAGCCAGCTCACTCTTTAGCACACCCATAGCTGGGAGAGCAAGGCTGTTCCCACTCTAGGATAATTAACACAGTTGCAATACATCAGCTGCAAGATCACCTTCAGTACTAACTCTAGTTGTCTCCACACACTATCTTACCTCCGCTTCCCTGTTAAAATGTTTATGTGAGCTGCAGAAGTCATTTTACTTCATGTTTTCTCACAATTAGTCAGGATCTACACCTCACAGAGAATTCACCATGGTTCTTTGGTCAATCAACATCACCCATGTGCCTGTGGCTGGCAGGGACCTCCAAAGCCTTCAGCAAAAGGGAGAAGATAAAATTTCTGTGCTGAGATACAGAAGATAAGATACACTCAACATTTTTCCTATTTTTGAAAAATGCKGACAATAAGCACTATTTTGAGGGGACTGTAGCTACAACTTCACAAATAAAAAGTACATGCACAACCAGTCACCCTTAAAATTAAGTGCACCTTCTGTATTAGGAGTGGAACGAATTAAAAATGCTGATGTGAATCAAAATTGCAGGCACGCGCAAAAATGAGTCATTTGCTGCACACAAATTTTATTTTGGTTAACATTCCTTTGGTCTAGACTGTTGTACAGTATGCCCTACCCAAATGCTGAGGTGAGAATGTTATTCTGTGAATGATACCTACCTTCATTTATRTAGGTGTTTCTGTACCAAGGACAATCCAGGTCTAGAGAAAGACATTTGAGATGTTTAATATATCCTACAAAACAGTACCTTTGGCAAAGAACTTACTGTACAATACAGACAATATTATCAAATGCTTTTCACTTGTTAAGAACAAAACCATAAGAAAACACATGCTCATTATAGATGTAGGTGCAAATATTTTAGGTGCAGAAGCTTCTGCTTCCTTAAGAGAGTATTTTTTTAGAACAGTAAGTATTCCTTTTTAAAAACTATGATATCATGTGTCTTCAGAAAGAGAACTCTACAGGAGAGGGAGTTTTTTCCATCATAACATAGCCAGTTTATAGAGGGTTTCCACTAAAAAACAAAAGCATACTGCAATCAATGAAGAAGCTTTAAGCTTTCCAGCACTGGGATGTTGCCTTTCCTTGCAGCCACAATTCTTTAATAGCTATTTTAATGGCTTAAAACAAAGTTATTGAGGGATATTCTATACCTCACACTGTACCTTCTCTAAAGTATATGTCTTTAAGTAACTGTGGATGAATTTCATGCATGTAAAGACAATTGATTTCTGATATAACATTTTCAAGGAAAAAAAAAAAAAAAAAAAACAACAACAGGTAGTGACTTTTATTCTGGTATCTCTGGCACTGACCATTTATCTGTCTGGAGTCAAATCAAGATCATAATGCATAAATTGAAAAATAATTTGCATGATTGCATCTTGTTAAGCTAAACAAACTACCTGTTCAAATAAGCAGGTCCTATTATAAACCAGATGTTTGTCCTGCCAAAAGCAAACAGGAGGTGCAAGGTAACAAAGCACTGTAGTCCAACCCTTAGTCTTTGTCAAACCATGGAAACTGTAAATACCCTGCACAAATGTAAACATCATAATACTTCTAAAAATGGCACTGTTTCACAATATTACTGCTAAATGTCACCTTGATTAGTTTTCTCCCATTTTAGTCATTGCTGTTATTCTAGCAGTGCATGAAGCAGAAACCAGAAAATAGCTTGCAACAAAACAACTGGGCTCTATCTCCACATGCAGGTTGTGTCCCCAGTGTCTGCATTATGTCCACACACTGCCATTTAGAAGGCCATTTTTTAATGCACATCAAACTAAAAATGCCACTTTCTGTTAAGGAAAGGTTAGAAATCAAACTGGAACAGAACAGTGCAGCTACAGYAAAGCAAGACACATTTCAGTCATGAGAAAGTGTTTCTTCTCTGCACATACGATAATATTAAGGGTCAACACTGACAATATCTTTTCATGAACTTAAACATCAGTTTAACCTAAAAACCTGAGTAGTGCTCATAGTAAGAGCATGCCCTCATTATCTGTATTCCTACATGCAACCATTACACCTACTCATTCTATTTTTATTTTCCTTACATAGCAAAAGTTGGCAAGGAAAATGCCTCAAGATCTCCCCCTGGAAAACTTTTGAATTTGGCCTGTGCTCATAAGACTGTTAAATGCTTCTGAGAGTCCCACCATCTTCAAATGCATCACTGTGGTACAGGGAAGTGATTCTATCTCTCTAGAGTACAAAAACCCTTGTACAGTAGAAACTAAGTATATCTACAAAAGCATRCATAAACCATTCCAGATGCAGTGTGAAACCTATCCAGCTCTGAGGAGTCATTAATAATTAAACTGCAAAAGTATGCTAAATGCAGGCCATTGATGTGCTTTATGATCAGATTGCATATTGTGTATGCATATTGTGTGCAGTTGTATATAGTGCCCTTCTTAGCACAAAGGAAATTATATTCTAAGGCTTCTGAGACCTTGAAGTCAAAATAAAGATTCTGATGGGMTATAAGAAAATGCAAAATAAACCACTAGTTACCTTGTTTGTAGTAAGGAAAAACACGATTTTATTTTTTTTTAACAAAACTMATGTAATGCATGAAATTTCAAGTCAATACCCACCTAATACTGGAAAACATCAAGTTTCAGTTCYTGAACTTCCAATGACCCAATGAGACAGATTGGTTAAATTTGTTGGGGTTTGCTTTTTTTGAGGATTGCTTTCTTACGTTTTTTTGTTTGCTTCCTTTTTTTTTTTGGTGGTTTTTTTTTTGTTTGGTTGGTTTGGTTTCTCCCCAGACCCTTTCTTCTACTATTCCAGCATTTAAAAGTTGAAATGGCTAATACAACACACCTACTTAATCAAGTCCTGGAGCTCTAAGGAACACTCACAAAGCATCATGTTCATCAAAAATTACCAAATTTCCCAAAACCAGGAAGGAATTTTTGGGATGGGGAATCAACTGGATGTCAAAGCAGAGCTTTCTTCCTAGCAATTAAACTTTGCTCAAGTTCTGATTGTCTAAGYACTGCCTCTTTCATCAAGACAAGCTCTTTACATTGTCATCAAATTTTAAAGGCCATCATTTAAATTCCTCTTAACTGAACAAAATATTTAATAATATCTTTTAGAAATACAGATCTAAGCATCAGAACTAAGAAGGCTATTGGAGGATGAATATTTAAGCATTTAAGAGTATTATTTTTCCATGTGTAGTGCCAGTATGGGACAACCACCTAACTTGGATGCCCAATTAAGTCTCTGACTCCTGCTACTTTCTTTTTCTTAGCCTGAGGCATCTAATGAAAGCATCTAACAACAACATACACGCTACACTGCCCACTGCACCAGCAATACAGGGGACTCACTACTGCTAAGGAAGGGCAATTCCAAGTGTTGGCCTCATAAAATAACTTAAAAGAGAGGACAGTACAGAACAGCCAGTCTCCAAGTTATATTCCCAAAGCACAATCCCAGGAGAGCTTTATTCTCTTATCCTCACATTAAATTACTTTTCTTGACTCAGAGCTTTAAGATTTTATTGCTTTTTAAGTTAGCGATGAAAGATGTAATCACAGATTTGTTGGATTTAGCCCCTCAACACAGGCTTTTCCAGAACCTTCAGAGCTCCAGCAGGAGTCACAGTGTAAGTTCCCAACTACAAACAGTACTGGAAAAATCTTGGATTTACCATGGATTTCCTCCCAGTAATAATTCACAGCTTGAATTTAGCAATAAAAAAAAYCTATCATCATGTCCCCAGCACCATCTGGGAGATCAGGCTTTTGGCAARGAAAAATGGAGCAGCAATTGCCTAACAGCACAGGAAATCAATGACTTCCCCACTCAGGGCTGAGCAACAGGCTGCTCCTGCTGGGCATGGAGTCATTCATTTCCCTTCCTGCCAGCAAAGCCACTCTGTACAAGCAGACAGCAACATCTCTGTTACACCGGCAGGACATGCAYCCCCCTTCCTTTAAACCCTGACTCTACCAGGAGGGTTAGACAGCTAGCTGCACAATTCCATGTATACATCCGAAACGGGAAGGAGTGTGAAGATGGCAGTCTCTTGGGAGAGCTTCTGGACATGAGGGTTTCAGGCCACAAGATAGGTGACAAAAACACCACTGATTTAAGCTCAAATCAAAGCTCATAAGTTGACAAAGGATTCAACTGAACAATGCCAACAGAAGGGCCAAGAAAATCTGGTCATCCCTTTTGCCCCCATAGTAGGATARTACTAGGTAATTTCAGGAATTAGAGTTCCAAAACAGGTGTAAAGGGATTTTTTTGGTTTGTTCTAAGCACAATCATTAAAGGGGWGTTTTAAATACAAAAAGATAAAAGCGAGCACATTATCCAGGAGACAACATTGGCATCCTTCCAGGCTGCACTTCTTCAGAGCTAAACTACRTGTTTATTTACATATAAAATACAAAGCTTATACATTCCTTTTTTACTGAGAAGGTTTGCAGGTACCAGAGTAATCATTCAAGATCTTCTGTCAATATCATAGCAGAGACCACCACTGACCTCTGCAGCTTTAAAAATCTCAACTCCTTCCTCAAATTTACTAGTCTTCGTGCTCCCTGGAGCATGAGACAAGGTAAGGACAAACAGAAACTGAGAGTTTCCCCCGACAYATGCTTCACCTTTACTGCAGAAACAAAGAATTTCACATCCACATTTTCCTCCAGGTCAAAGTTCCCAATAAAGTCACAGTAAGGARATCATTACAGGCATGCACACAGTCACCAAGAACTGTACTGCTGAAACTGGTGTCAGAGGTTACTGGTACAAAACAGCAGATGGAAGGGACTTCTGGTCAAGCCAGACTTGGCCCTGATTTGAACCAGTGTTCTGAATAAGCAGCTTGTCCTTTAGACAGCCCTCTCTGAGATCAGAGAGTACTGCTGTAGCTGTTTCCAGAGCTATGCCTGCACATTAGCCCCAGTAACTGCAGATATGTTAGGACATCACCAGATCTTGCTGAGCATTTATTTACCTGCATCAGGCAGATTTGGMAGCATCTCACAATAGCAACACTGTTTGCTGCGTATCTGTGAATCACTGAACCCAGAATCTGTAAAAACACAGCTAAATTACAGCAGAAATATCATGGTCTCTAGCAGTTTCTAGCTTCTCAGGGAGAGTTCTTCATTTTAATAAGTTACATCTGTAAATGCAAATATCTGCCTTATTTCTCTAGAGTCACCATTGCTCTAAATCAATTCAGGTCATGCTGAAATTAGMCTTGCCCTTCAGCAGGTAAAGAGCTTCTCCCATTTTACTATAATTAATACATGTCCATAGAAAAATTACAAATAAAGTGAAAGACAAAAAAGAAGTAGGATTATTCTGTAATATTTTTTTCATGTCCCTCTCTCCCCAAGTTCAATAGGAAGCCTCTCAAAAATCTCACTCTGCTGCAATTTAGTAAGTCAGCAAGAAAGAGACACTGCTTGAAGGWATTCCACAGAAGAGATTTACATGTAACTTGCAAGAGACTCCTCAATAAATGTGAGCACCACACAAAATCCTACCTTGTATTCCTGCAATAGGGGAAAAAAAAAGTTTATTCATTTTCTAAGCTTGCACCTTCTTCATTGTCCATTTTRGGTGCAATAAGATTCACCATTTAGTCACTCTGGAGAGCAGTAGGTCTGCATTTATCATGGTGAAATGCATCCTCACAGTTTGTTCTTACCGTTTGCAGAAAGCCAAGTGCAATGACTCATAAAACTGCTGCAAGAAAAAGCTGGAACAAGTTAACAGAATGAGCTTCTCTTAAGTGACATCCTTCATCCTACATTTCCAGTGTGCAGAGCCAAAACCACATCACACTTTCACCTGAACAGATTTAGAGCTATTATTTATCATAAATGGCAAGATCATCACTAAGGACAAGTAATGCTTCATGGTGTTCCTGGGCTGCTCACAGTACACTGCAAGCAGTAGAAGGTCTGGCTGAACTGGACTCTTTTCTACTAATGTACTATTCTTTTCCTTTTGGAAAATTATATTTTGCTTCATGCTGAGAATGGTCATCATGAAAAGTCTTACCTGTTTCCCATCTAGCGTGTACAAGCGTTTAACCACCCCTGAATCCAGCTTGATGGCATCGGTTATGTCAGTAAGAACCTGTTCAAAGGAATGTGCTGTCTTCTTGTTGAGCAGAATCCTCACTGCTTTCCKYGGCTTCACTCCACTCCTGATGATGGTGACCAGTTTAGGCCTGATGAAATCCTTATTTTCTTTTGTATCTGGAGTACCTCCTTTAGCAGTGGCRAGAGATGGCACTGAGCGAGAAGTAGAAGTTGTCTTAACATTCACTGACCAATTTGGGTTTACATTCTTTGTGTACTCCAGTTTCTTGAAGGGTTCTATGGAGCCACATACATAACTTTCCCCTGTGGAAACAAAAGCAGAAGTCCAGCAAATCAGATTGGAGAGGGAAGGAAAAAAAATGCAGGAAAATAAAAAATCAATCCTTCTCAAATTATTAAATATTACTCTTATCATTCTTGGCCTRCAGTGCATAAATATTGATCTCTTCTCAGATCATACCAACTACAAAATGAGTGATCTTTTAAAGACCACTCTTCAGCTAACTGTTCAAGAAATGCTGCTACAAGAATCCTTGAAAGCAGCAGTTTTGTTATCAGAAAACACTATTTGCAGTGGGGATCACTGCTGTCAGTAAACACAGCAAACAGTGYTTACAGCTTTACATTGGGGACACAGTGTAAACAGCTGCCCAGCCCCAGCACATTATCACAGTACTCCCCAGTCTTCATGCTTACGTGGCCCACTCCAAAAAAACAGCTGGCCCCAAATAATTCAGAGGAAATACTATGAAACATTAGCAAAAACTATAGGTTACAAATAACTTTTGTATTTGTACAAAGATAGATGAAAGTGTCATGGAAATTTGTTAAGATTTTATTTTTTTAAAGCTTTAGGCATCATAAACCCAGGATATGTATAGAAAAGAAACCTCCCTGTATTATTTACTGACTAAATATATAATATGTGGGGAAATTAAGAAAAAGAGTAGCAATTACAGACTTCTCATCACAACAAATTTACCATACTTAAAAGAAAAATAGTGGCTATTAGTTCCTCTTTCTGTTGGAGCATTATCTACAGTCAAATATTTTTGCAAATACCACACCCACACAACTTCTGGGRAACTAGAAATCAGCCAGAAAACCCAGCACCCTGTAGATCAGCACCTGAATCCAGCCCAGCTGAAGGCTGCTGTGTAAGGGGCACCTGCCTGGGTGCTCCCAAACTCTCCCTTGAGCTGCCTCTGTGGCTGAGCTGGTAGGAGCACTGGATGGGTTGGATCAGCTCTGTGACCTGACTGAAACRTACCAAAGACACTACTAATTTTGCAACATCAAGCTGATCCAGTTYGTCTGTCTGGGGAAAAACAAGCAAACAAAACAAAACAAACAAAAAAAAAAAGGCAAAGAAACCAATCCTGGATCCAGCAAGACCACACCTTCTGGCAGCCTGCAGTTAAATCACAAATAATGCAAGATCCTATCCTGAACAATACCACAGAGACATCTGAGATGTTTTAGCTCTTCTGGGTTCAGGAGTTCACTGTATGCTAACAGCACAAAGGCCTTCATGTCTGAAATTTAGCCCAGGGTAACAAAACCAGAGCAGAACTCAGTGATGCACCTCCTAAAAATGCCAAGAAGCATGTAAGAACCAAAGATATTCTGAATGACCCCTACCCCGAAGGAAACAAGACTCAGTTCAGTCATTAAAAGAAAAGTAAGCATGAAAAATTTACTTCTGAACAGAAATTTTAASATTTCAAGGCACCCAACCCAATTCCACAGATATTACAGCACACRAGGAATGCAGGCAAGATACACAGAGTCACCACATTTAGAAATGGAGGCAGGGAACACTGGCCTTGAGTCTTGGATAAAGGTAGGCTCTTCCCTTTAGCCTATACAAGATAGATCTGTATATGGAAATATCAGAATAGCAAGGCTCAGCTACAGTAATGAGTGGTCAAACAGTGCAGGTTCTCTTTTATCCATGTCCCTATCCAGTTGTTCTGGTACAAGCTACTCAATCATTGCCGGGTCAGAATGCACCCACAGAACCACTTCCACAAAATTAGCATGCTTTAAGGGAAAAAAAAAAGAAATCCTGCTATGAGTAAGACTGCTCTCAATATAATAAATACCTGCTCTATAAAATAATTTGTAGAAGTTTCTTTTCTAAATTTTTAAGCCAAATTTATTTTTGTCCACACTTGTGTTTGCTGTAAGATGTAAAACCTACCAGCAACCTATTACTTACTTTTTTTTTTTTTTTTAATGGCTAATATAAATCTGGATTTTCAGGTTCAGTCCTCTTAGGGAAATTGTTCACTTCAGTTGCACAAAATAACATTTATTCAAAATCAAGTCTTCAAATTAAAACTCCCATCTCAAAGGGTAGGCTCATAAATAAATGTCGATACATAGTGTACTCAGAAGATTTACATTTAGTTTATTAAGAACCCTTCTGGTTTCCCTTCTTGAAAGGACAGCACTCCACGTGATTTTTAATATCARCTACATTTAAAGGTCAGATGGATTCTTTGTAGCATTTAGCTGCACATCAGCTCTTTGTTACAAAGCTAAATTTGTATGAATGATCATTAAAAAAGGACCAATAGAATCACTGAAGGTCTGGGATTGTTTGAACATAAGCATTTTTGCCCTTTCCTCATTGTACCATATTATATCAATAAAATACTTACACCAAGGTAATTTTTTTCCTTTCAAGAGGCTCATATTTAGCTGTGGAACACCTTGGAGGTAGAGCATCCAAGGCCTTCTAAGATGAAACATGTTTAGTAAGAACTGTTTTATATAGGTTAACAGAAGTACAGACACTTCTCCCRTAATGTTGTTATTTAAAACTATTTTAGATGTCAGCCAGAGACTGCAATTTTCATGCATGCTGGTCCTAAGGGCCAGGCCTGTAAGAATAAAAGTTTTTAGCACCTCTGGTGTTTGTCTGCAGAGGAAAGCTCAAAGAAAAGGACAAAAGCTCTTCACCTAGATTTTTATTCTCTTCTTTTCCACAAGTACCTTCAGGAGAGAAGACTGTAAAGTTCCACAAGAAGCATAACTTACAAGTCCAATAAATCCATCTCCTGCTTTAGCTATTGCTTCCTCAYCATCAGCTTTGAGTAACTGGCAGCTAGCAGAAAGTAACAATCTCCAGACACTAGATTCCTAAGAGAACAAGTGTTGAGAAGGATTCTTTGAAGAAACTGGATTAAGCAAAGGGCACAGACAACATAGACTATTTTTAAGTGTCAATTTGATTACAGCTCCCCAGGAGAGGGGAGCAAGTGTTTCACARTGCAGTCAGCCCTCACAAATGGAATTTTGACTCTTGATTATAGTATCAATAGCCACTAGGAAAATAAAAGGGGAACACCCAGCTGCTTTGGGAAATCTGGCATGTAGGGAAAAAAATGATGATTATACCTTAGAAAGGATCCCTTTCCTGAGAGCCTCTTCACAGCAACAGTGCAAATGAAACACACACCACTGGAACTTTTCAAAAAAGATGGASAGCACTTGCTGGTCAGCTTCAAACCACTAACCCTACAACTTAATTTGTATAAATGCTCAACACTTCAGGAAACATCATGCAGAACAATAAAATCAATCTTAGCCTAGAGAAATTAATCAGAAAGCTAACCATGTAGAACAACAAAAAAAAAATGTTTGTGCTAAAAAATCAATTTAAAAATTTAAAAAAAAAAAGGAGAGAAAAACCTACTACCTTCAGTTATACATTTGTCAAAATTCAATGCAGCTAACCTATCAGAGACATGCAACACTGGAGGATAGTTTATACAGGYCATGACAGAATTTCAAGACATGCTTCACTTATTAAACATTTTTTAAAATAGTATCTGTGGTTGCTAAGGAGACATTGTATCACTGCACTTAAGTACTGGAGCTTTCCTGAYGCAAGTCAGGTCTCCCTGTTTTCCACACTGGTATCAACAGTTAGTTTGCTTTCTTCAGCTTGCTGATATTCTGCCTATAAGAACGACCAAAGCATCATCTCTTAAAAACCATTTTTTTGTGTTGCTTCTCTGTGCTGGCCTAAAACAGCTTCATGAGGAAGCCAGATGATCTTAGGTGGAAACCCTGGAGAAGGAAGAGAGAACCTGTTGGAATCACACAAGCAGAGAGGGAACATCAACCCCTCTTGTGGAGGTCAGGACTTGCCAATTTAAGGAAAATAGTGTTGATTCCTTGGAGTACAGTACGCAGTAGGAACATAGAGTTATTTATTAATTAGTTATTTATTAGTGATTTATTGTGGTCCATTTCCCCAAAAGACGGGGAAATWTGTTAAGAGGATGGGGAAAGAACTAGCATCCCCAGCACTCTGTGCCTAGGCAAACCTGCCTTTCTTCACTTCTAYCCTTTGGTTTTATACATACAAAAGGCAGAATCTCTCTCAGGAGAAAGGACAAAGAATTCTGACTGTGCCTCACCACACAGAGCAGACTGCAAAAGGAAGATGACCTGAATCAAATAAATTACTGATACTTGGTAGTTCCCAAATGTGTTAGTTAATAGAACAATAACCTACTTCAACTAYATTGCTCCTGCCTTGTCTTTCTGCAGGGTCTGAAAAAATGCAACAGTTCAAAAGAGATGGAGCATATCCAGGAAATAAATCTGACCTACACATGTTCAGCTAGCAATTAGATGCACCAGAAACTTTAAATCAGACCTTCTCTGACCTTTGAAAGGACTTCTTACACAAACTTTCTTCTCAGTTCAACTAAAAAATTCTTTTTTCTTCATCAAAAGCCAAATAAAAATACTTCCTTTTCCTCTGCCCCCTCAAATTTCTGCAATCTTGTCACAAGACAGACACTGTACACACTTTTAAAAAAACCCGCCAAAAATAATGTAAAGCGCCTAGAATAAGAAAGCACATGGACTTCCAAGAAGCTGTTAGGCAAGACACAAAGATAATCAACTGGCTAATGGATGAAAAAAAAAAAAATCAAATAAACAGTGCCAGAGCAACCCTCTACTATTTTATGYAACAGGATCATTCAGCTGTTTGTTTATTAAACAATATAAGGATTGCAGCCATTTCTGCCACAGGATTCAGTCCAAGTTTCCCTAAATTTGATAGCCCTGGATCAAGTCCATGGTAAATATCCAGTGTAAATTTAATCCTACAAACAAATGTCCACATAGATTCAGCTCTACAAATATTTAAACAGATACTTTACTATTATTATTTTGATAGCACATTACACATGCATATGAATCTTTCCAGCCCATCAATTCCCAGCTGCTGAGGTAAGCATGATCAAGAAGAAAGAAGCCATTAGCTCTCAAGAGCATCAGAGACCACRTCAATCAATTCCTACAGCCTAGCCTGGCTGGGCTTCTCACCAACAACACCCAAGTGGCTGGCAGAGTCAAGAAGGCAGCAGGAATAGTGGGAAGGASWAGCTGAGATACRAGAARTGACCCAACAGTAGGAGYTGCAAGACCCATATACAAAATATACAAGTCAGGAACACTTGCAGGCCATCACTTCAGCAAGGAGATGCTGCCTTTTGAACCCTCCACTGGTTGCTCTGAGCACAAACTGCCTGCCTCCATCACGAGAGCCTCCCCGCAGTCCTCATGTGACCCAGCATCTYCTCTGCCCTGCAGCGAGGTTCACATCTCCCAAGAGCTATTAGCTGGTTACAGCTATTTCTGGATTTTAAAGCTGGTGTATCTGCATCCTTTCAAACTGCTCCTTCAACAAGGTTTGCAGCTCTGAGGTAGTCCTTGAGAGGCATTCATTTTTCTTTTACGGTTTGTTCCTTAAAACTGTTTTTGCCCTTATGCCTACACAAAACATGCGCACACAGATAGAATTCTTTGGCAGTGCACTCAATATTGACATGTGACAGAATTGTTWTCCAGTGTGCTCTCAGCCTTGTGGTCTGGGGTTTTCAGTTTGCTTTTGACTGCCAGCTCTAGGCTGCAGGGTTCACTTTGTGGTAGGTATTGTAGAAACCTAGAACAATCAATTCTGATTCGTATCCAAGACTCTGAGGCAATATCATAATAAAAATTAATGAGAGAGGGATGCAGTTCTGGCTATGGATTGATTCTGTGGTCTTTGTTCCACATAGCAGGATCCCAGGAGTAAATATTGTMAATATTCTTTGTCTCAGAGTTACCTTGCAATGTTTATTGGTTTGGGGGTAAGACCTCTCTACCTTCAGCTTTAGGAATGATACACTTTTGGAGAAGCAAAGTCCTTTCTGGAAACTTCCTTTACAGCTAAAAAATTTAGCCTTCAAGACCAACTCCATCTTTACTGTTTCTACATACTTTGATTGCATGTCATGCCTAGGGAATAAAGTCATGTCATATTCAGAATCCATTCTTTAAGTGTAAAAGGGTTCTAACATCAGAAGGACAAAAAGAAGGAACCAGAATCCATTTCATTATTTCCTTCATGTAGGGTGGCAGAAGTTAATGTGACAACRTGAAACCCTTTACAACAGTATACACCCCTTGTTATCAAATTCCTGACTCAACAAAAAAAAGCAGAGGGGAAAAAGCCAAAAAAACAAAATCAATCAAACCACAGAACCCACAAAACCCCCATGCCCAGGGAAGTCATTACTTTCAAATAAAAACATGTCCATGCATCTCAAAATAATCTACAGCACCAGCATACAGCCATGGCAGCTCTGAACTGTATGCAGAATGTAACTAAATATAACTGAAGCAAAACAGCTCTTTTACAATCTTTTTCCTTTGGGACTATCTTTCATGCAGTTCTGTGTATTTAGCTCTGGGATGAAAGACAGTGGCTGCTGTCTCATTTCCCCCAAGAGCCTCTCTGTCTTTATGTATCGCATGAGAAGGTGAGAGTACAGGAACTTCCTCACAGGCATAAAGGCAAAAACCAACTCTAAAAATCAAGGCTTTATACATWTGCTTTACATTGCAATCACCAAATCAATGCACYCCCAATCATGTATATTCATAACAGTCTCAATAAATTAATTAGTAAATTCACACAGGAAGGGAATAGTCTCACCATGAAGAAAGCAATGCTTCATATTTCAGTAGTTGGAGCACAAATGTCATTTGGCAAGAGGAAAAAATCAAGTGATTTTCCAGCTATTTAAACACAAAGCACAGCTTCAAGCTAATTAATGCTGTACCAGAYGAGCCAAACTCTAATAAATTCGTAAAGAGTGGAAAGGGCTTATGCAAAAACCATCATTGAGCTAATAACATATGAACCCATGCTCCACTGTGAAGTTCTGGGAGTGAAACAACCCACCCTGCAGCTTTACACAAATAAACAGAAGCCCCTTTTCAAATAGAATGAGGATGTAACACTCTTCTTCCACACAAAGACTGACTTCTCTAAATCCCACAGTTTTAATGGGACAAGAAAACAAGACTGTCCTCCTTGAACTATACCAGGAAGGGAAGATGTATTCATTGAAAGGGTAAGGAATAAAGTCCCACAGGACAAAAAGAAAAYCCAAGTGCTTTATTTAAAATAAACCTAGGCTCTTGCACTGTCATTCATTTTTGACTGACTGATTAATAACTGGTATTATTCTTCACTAGGATGCCAAAATAAAGCAATCTTATAGGTTGCTGGATTTATTTCTGAATTCAGTTCTTTATTTTCCAAACTGGTTCTGACTGGCTGCAAAAGGACTGTGCAAATCAACATTAACATCAATGAAACTTGCTTCTTGTTGAGCATACCAATCAAATCAGCAAATGCACAAAGACTGCTTTTAAACAGACGTTGATTAATATTGGTCTTTCCTTCCAGAAATTGATTTTCTCTAGCAATTAAATACTGTCCRGACAAATATAGTTTTAACTGTGCCCCGAAATTGGAAACATTGCTCCTAAGACCAGTTTCCTTTCCATTTTGCTACACCTCTGGT
>CADDXX010000063.1:1814417-1839399 GCA_902810485.1 Alauda arvensis
TAAATTAATTGTCCCACCTTTATTTTCTTGGAACACATTCAAGCGCCTGCATTTAAACTTCACAGGTAAGAAACACTCATTTATGGCCAYGTGATAGTCAATGCCTTCATACTCTGTACATTCTGATGTTTTACACTAGACATCTACTGCAGTCCAGAAGCACTTCATGTTGGAAAAGCTACTTTAACTAATCATAAAAGCTGTGGAAAGTACTATTAAATTTTTAAGTTTAATATTCAAATTGATTAATGCTGACAGCTTCTTTCAGCAGTAGRACTATCATTGAAGGAGTGATAAATTTGTTCTCAATGGGCAGATTAATGACTGRCATGTCTGACATTTGACAGTGACCAAGAATTTTCAGTTCTGACCAAATCACTGGTGATGGTTTATACTGCAGGTACATGAGCCTTGTTTACAGAAACACAAGATCTCTACAACTACCTGAAAAGCGGTTGAAGCAAGGTGGGTGTTGGTCCTCTCCTCACAAGTAACAGGCAATAAGACAAGAGGAAAGGCCTCAASTAGYGCCAGAGMAGGATTAGATTGGGTAYTAGGAAAAATTTCTTCATGGGAAGGGCTGTCAAGCACTGGAATAGGACATCCCTGTAAGTTTTTAAGATGTGCACATGTGACACTTGGGGACATCATTTAGTGGTGGCCTTGACAGTTCTGGATTAATGGTTGGACTCAATGATGTAAGAGGTGTTTTTAAACCTCACCAATTCTATGACTGGGGAAAAGGGATATGCTACAGAGGAAAAAAAAGTTTACAATCTACCCCARCTGAATCACTGCCACAAGATTACTCTTTTAACAGGTTGCCAACGTTTATGCCACTCCATGAAAGGCTAGTATTTTATTTAAGGCATGTTTACCTGTAGAGAGGAGATAGAGCTCTTCACTAGGCTTCACAGACTTAAAAACCAAAAACATCTGAACTGAATTTCACATTGGTTTCATTAGCACCAGAGACCTTCTGAAGTTTAACAGACTAAACTCTCACTGGTACTTGACCTTGCATCTTTATGAAAAGAAAGATTAGATGCAATCTTCAGGATCTAGGACTATAAATATTACGTTGAAAAGGTTAGACATGTTCAGCAATGGGGAAATAAGTAGCAAGGCAACAATATTTCAAGGCKTCATTTAAGATATTCATAATTCTATTCAGACCATTGAAAATTTTTAATTTTCAATAAGAATACCATTACCTCTTTTTGAAAGACTTAACAGAAAGACAAAGGSTGACTCAAGCTTAACTTTACACCTCCAGATCCTACCACTCACCTTCTACTAGCTGGTCCAAGGAGGAGATCTTCTTGGAGCCATCGATGGTGTAGATTGTTCTCACTCCCTGGGGCAGGTTCACATTGTCGGACAGAGTTCGGGTCAGGTCGGCCAGGAGCGCCTCGAAGGACCTGAAGCGGTCGGGGGAGATGGCGTATACAATCCCTTTGAAATAGCGGTCTCCGTTGCGGTAGAAGCGAACTTTCTTGGCCTTCTTCTCAGAGCTCAGGGTCTGTAGGGTGCGGGTTCGGTAAAAGCTGCAGTGGGCACTGTGGGTAGGGCTGGGCAAACCGTTCACCCGGGACCCTCGGCCATATCGCTGCGCCTTGTCACGCTCGTCAAAATGCTCCAGCTCCATATCTCTCCCAAGGGACATCGTGAAGTTCAACCTAAGGAACGCACAAGAGGACGGAAAAAGCTTAAACTTAGATGTTTCAAGGGAGCTCAATTTAAGACTTTCTGTTCTATACCTTGTTCTTACAGAGGGCTACTTTCTAGGTTGAGAAAAATGGTAGAATAAAACTATGCTCCATTCACATGGTCATTTTACACAAAAGCCTCTTGCCACGCCATAAGAACTATATTGAATTTAGACACCATAACAACATCACTCATGAGCCCAAATGCTAACGATATGCAAACACTGAGATGTGTTTGTTCAAATTCAGGATGTCGGAAAATGAGGTGATGAAGTTSACCTGCTGGAAAATGGGAACAAATGCATCAGCTTTCTACTTTTTCTCATGTTATATTCAGGTGCTATTTGAGTCTCATCTACCTTCCAAACTGTTTGCCCACACCAAACTCTTGGTTTCAACTGTGATCTCAAAAGGTATTGTTTCAGGAGGGCAGCCAGTTGCCAACAACTAAGCAATTAAGAAACTTYCAGAGGAATAGATCTGGCAGGTTGGCAATGAGAATCAGGACTATCATACATAGTGGGTCAATCCCAGTGCTAAAAACTACCTTCATATTCCAACCATTGGTTTCCTCGCACCCTAAGCCTTGTAATAAATTACTTCAGTTGTCCYTGTGCAAATGCTTTACACAGTCTGAACCAACAGAAGGGCTCAAGTGGCACAAAATTAAAAACAAAAGATATTACAGGGAGACACTGTTTTTCAATGAGCAAGCTACTTCAGTGCTCTGTCCTGAAAGATGTATTATTGATATCCTAACCCTAACATTCAAATTGATTAAGGCCAACAGCTTCTTCTGCCATCACCAAAGGACTGATAAAAGCAGTGTCCTCAAGCAAATTAGCAATTGGTGTCTCCCACGTTTGACAGAGAAACACCCGTCAGCACTGGCCAAAACAATCCCAGTTGTTCAATACAGTTGACATAAACAGAAGTTCACATGTTCTGAAATAAAATCAAGGAGGCAAACACTTCTGTTCCTTTTTGATAACTAACACAGGACCAAATAATACAAAGTGAACATAAATCTTCACAAACAGAAGACACAAAAATGCAAAAAAACAGAATGGTCAAAAGATCATTAGGTTCAAAACATGTTAATTTCCATTTAGGAGCCACCTAGATTTGCAATTGTCTGCAGAATAGTAAAGCACTGTAAGTTTATTTATAGCACAGATACACAGACCTAATTTAGAAGTGGCCTCTCTCATTGATTTCCAATAAAAAGACAAAAACCAGCAAGCACTAGCTTTGTTTCAACCACTCATAATGATGTGACCATTAAGAAAAAGGATGTATTCAAACCAGCTGTAGAACAGTGGGAGGAAATAAGAAAAACTTACAGATGCTCTTTGGCTTGCAGACATTTGTATTAAACCAATGACTATACAGCTGGACCCTGATGCTGCAAAGCTGTAGGTGATGTGCTCAGCAACTTCTCAGAGCAGTCCATGTGCTGGACTAGCACAAGCACCTAAGGCAAATGTGGAAATTATTTACCCTACTTTGGTTACAGCTCACACCTGACTTTGTTACATTGACACAGGATCATATGCATATGTATAAATGCAGGATTTATACTTGTAAATCCTTTAAAAGTACCTACACATAGACAGTGTGTTTGTGTGTGTTTTCTTATACATATAAGAAAAAGACTAGTCTCTGCTTTTCCCATGCACACTACATCCCACTTCAGTGAAATGAACAAGAACATTTGCTATGGCATTTCACTGATGCTTATCTATAGGTTAAATGCAAAATACAGCTTAGTGGCCACATCTTAGGATTGAGAACACACCACCACTGCTTCCATGTTAAAATAATTTTGTCAGTTATTTTARTTCACATCCAATCCCAGTGAGAACCTGTTATTCAGATTTAAACAATCCCAGAATGCACAATTCAGAAACTGTATCTCTGAAGCTATTCCTGTGCCAAGAAAAATGGATTTTTCTTTGGTTTGCTGGTTTTTTTGCCCAAACCATCTCAAATACACACTCTCCTCCCCCCAAAAAAGAAAAAAAAATAAAAAGTTTCGATGAAGATATACTCTTTCAGCTTTATTAATTTTGGATGAGGGAAAGAAGAAGTGTGAGTCACTGTCCTTTCTTCCACACGTTTATGCTTTTATCAATAATGCCTGCAATTCCCAACTACATCCTTAAAACCGAAAAAGAGCTCCCCTTTACCTCCACAGTCCTGGTATGTCTAGAAAAGCCTGTTTAAACCACAAGGTCAGAGCAGACAAAGAAATCCTAAAGAATTTSTGTTTCCGTTTGTGTGTATAAATATATAGTCTTATCCAGGCAGATACGGAAAAACGAACAGACACGCCCCTGAAAAACCACCATRCCAACACTTCACACCCTAACATCTGTTACAGAATTATTTATAATACAGGTGTGGGTGAGCATTTCCACACATGAAAAAACCACACATGCTGATTTAAACAAAAACCGCACACCACGCCGCGATGTGACCGGGACCCAGCGCAGATCACACGGCGACTGAGCAGCAGGATGACCACCGGTCACCGGGGGAGGGCGGCGGGTGAGGCGGGGGAACACGGATACATGCGGCAGCGGGTCCACGGAAAGATGAGGCTTATTCAGCTGGGGTAGGGGARCCGTGTGTGARACAGCCCCATTGCTCTGCAGGTGGCACCAGGCACCCCAGCCCCGCAGGGTGCCCGAGCCGCGGGGTGCTCGGGGCAGCGCCGCGCCCGCTCCCCGGGGCCACAGCGCGCTCCCGCACCCGGCGCTCGCCCCGCACCCGCCCCGCACCGCGGAGCCGCCCGGCGGGGRCCGCCGCCCCACACAATGGGCACAGGTGCATCATCATCGCTCCGCTCCGCGCCGCGCCCGCCGACCGCGCCCCGCGGCCCCGCACGCCGCAGCCCCCGCGCAGGACAGGGACAGGGCAGGGCACGGCAGGGCAGGCACGGCACAGACCCGGCCCGGTCCTAGCCCCGGCCCCGGCGCTTACCTGTTCTCCGCAGCGTGGCGGGCACCTCCTCACTCAGACCTGCCGGCCGGGCGCGGAGGGAAGGCGGCGGCTCGGAATGGGAAGCGGCCAAAGAGCGGCGGCTCCCGCCCTCCCCCCGCGACCACCCGGCTGTAGGCGCAGTAGTTGCCGCAGAAAGCGGCTCTGCTGCCTTTGTTACGCCTCCCCTGGCTGTAGCGCGCTGCTGGGGAGCCCGGGCTGCAGCTGCTTCGCCTTTCTTCTGCTGCTGCCGGTTGCAGTGATTTGCATTAGCCCGGCCCTCATTGAAATGCGGCTCTTCACACCAGCCTCTCCCAGGCGCTCTCCAGAGGGCGGCGCCGCCGCCGCTGTCTCCCCCTCTTTCACTCCCTCGCGTTGCGGCCCCGCTCTTCCATCGGCGCTGCGGGAATGCCGGAGCCGCTCCGGGCAGGGCGCCCTGCCCGCGCCGGGTGCCAGCACAGCCCTGCCGGGACCATCGGGCACCATCCCGGCGGGCTCCCCCGGGACACATCCCGGCCGCACCGCGGGTCGCTGCTCCCCCGGCGCATCCCTCCGCCCCGGCCGGTGAGACGTGCCCCATTCGGAGCTGCCTGTGCCCGGGGCAGAGCTGTGCCTGGGGATGGGGGCATCTGGCCCGAGTCCGAAAAACGCCTTGGGAAGTAATTTTAGCAAATGTGTATGTTAGCATTTCYAGGAGGTTCGCCTGGGCGCGAAGTACTGAAATCCCACCGAGTCCCCGAAGCCCCATGACACGGTTTGGGTGCTGAAGGTGAGACTGATGTAGAATTTAGGTACTAAAAGCATGGAGCCATGCTTAGTTACATGCTTAGTTCGCCGTGCTCACACCACTCGCTTAGATACAGCTGATCTTGGAGGTGACTAACTTCCACAGATGCTACAGTTTTTCGGCTGAAATTTCTCAGAACACGTATTTGGCCAAAGGCATCTCGGGCTTCATCTGACTCTCTAATTTACCTCCTGACCCCATCAGGTCTTGAAGCATGTTTGCTAAGTCAACCTCCCCCCAAAAATTCAGCCATACTTGATGCTTTCTCCTCATAGGCTTGTTATTCTTTACTTTAAAGTAAACATTTCAGTGGTGAGATCCTTCTCGAGGTGAAGGATCTGGTTTGCTCTCCGTGTGCAACAAAGACTTCAGCCCTCTTCTGCTTGTCAGGTAAACAGCCTGTGGTCCAGGGGGACATGGAAAGGAAGAAAACACAGTCTGTCCCTTCTGTTGGAGCTGCTCCACTTTGAAAGAATTAAAAATGCATTAGATCAGAGAGAGGGAATTAATCTGTAACCTCGTGGTTATGGCACTCATTTGGAAAGGACAAAAGATGGCTTTGTGTGTCTGTCCTATGGACAATTTATGTGTTTTATACCCATAAATCCAGAGACAATCAGTGGAGCAGGGACTGAAGCCCAAGGCACCCTGCTCCCTTTGATAGACCTTTAACCAGAATAGAGGCTCCTGTTTAATCTGTCTGAAGATAAACCAAGCCTTCCCTCCACAAAAAATGTAAGAGGCTCAAAAGAAGAATGGTATGGAGCAGTCCCTTTCTTTTCTTTTCCCCTAGAGAAGTCCACATGTAGGCTCTCAGGAGACAGGAGATTCCCTAAAGGAGAAAAAATGAATTGTTGCCCTGTCTTCATCATCCTGGAGGAGTTTTTTAATCACTAGAGAAAAGAGCAGACAGGAGTCTTCTGCCTACACATTTTTCCTTAGTTTTTGAAACAGAAATGAGCACCTCAAACCTTCAGAAAAACCTCTGCTCAAAAGAGTAATAGTATGAAAATACCTGAATATCAAAAAAAGTCAGAATTCAATGTACAGTTGTGTCCTTAGCACACTCTTACCACCTAGCTTAGTTTTTGTGGGTCTTAYTCTAAGGCATTTGACTCTTCCCCTCTCGACAATGAGGTGCAGAGTCACTTTACTATAAAGACTGTTGTTTTTCAGGTGCAAACTCCTAAAAAATTAGCACGTCTACATTGAGCTTTTTAGTCCATTTGTTTGAAAATGTCTTGGTCTGTGCTTAGACAAAAGAGAAACCAGTGATATTGGCAACTTTGTTATACTTGGGGGGAGAATGGAAACTCATATTAAAAGAATTCTGGTAGTCTTACGACAAAACTTTATTCTTTAAGCCACTTCTTTTGTAGGTCAACAATCAAATAAAATATTCACAACAGTCTTAAATGAAAAGAAAAAACAGGCAATCACAGAGATAAGAAATGGAAAATACCATTATGGTCCTGAAAAAGGAGTGTTCTTTAACATTTTATGGTGCTGTTTTGTTCAGTTCATTTTAAATGTCTCATTTAAATGTCTTGAGGGTTCTGCKCCCTAAAGGAAACATCCCTTTAAAGCTGAATTCCTCCAATGATAAGGATTTGTGGGTTTTTTTCTGATCATCAGGGTAATGGAAGTTTCTTATGTTTCAACTCATTACTTTAGCTATAGTGCCCTGTATTCACGTACATAATTTATTTCTCCCATTGGTGTTTACATCTCTCTGACATGTATTATTAACATCTAGCCTAAGTGTTCAAAATATTTCACAGATGTTTAAGAAAGACCTTCACTCTGACTATATTAAAAAAAGGTCAGAAGAAAAGAATACTGTATAAATCAAGGCAAAAGTATAAACCCAGTAGGAAAGTATCTTTTATTCTGTTCAATTGAAGTTTTGTGTCTAGCATGAAGACACAACATAATAGTGTAGTCTGTTTCTCAAGCATTCTTACCATGCTTTTATTTTTAAAGCACTTTAAAATACAYTTTACCTTTCTCTCTTGTGTTTGTTCTCCATTTGAATTAAAACAATGCAATTCCAAATAGAAGCAAAGCCTAAATAACACATTTCAACAGTTATAGAATCATCCTGTTAATGTACTGTTTTCCTAATAGAAAATTGTCTTTCCATGTTGGGCAGACTTTGAAACATTGTTTATTTCTAAACATTGTTTATTACCCCTGTAAATGCATCTTTATAAACCACAGTACAGTCATTTCACTTTGGATAARAGAAGTAACTTTGGCTTCTCGTCTCTATTAATGTTGATCAAGTTTCTCAGATCTAAGAGTCTTCCAACAGTTTCAGCTTTTCTGAACGTTTGTAATATTTGAGCACCTTTGTCAAAGTAGAATTGGTGATTATGTCATCACTTTTGTATCTGAAAGCTGTACCAAATGCCTTGGAACATCGTTATAGGAGCTTCTCTTTAGTTGGCTAACCACTGTGACCCCTAAATCCTTTTCAGAGTCACCGCTTTCCAGGACACTGTCTCCASTCTTCTAAACATGACCTACATTCTTTGTTCCTGCTGAATGACCTTGCATTCAGCTGTCTCAAAAAGCACGTTCAAATGATCCTGGCTCGCTATAGGATGTCAATTTCCCTACAGAAAAACTGTTTTTTCTTTGCATTATTTAGTGCCTCATGCATTTCATGTCATCTGAAAATTTCACCATTAATGTTGTTAAATATTTCTTCAGATCCCTCATAAATTTATGCAGTAGCAGAGGGCAGCATTTTCTGGAACGCGGGGCTCAATCCCCCATGGCAGCAGTGTCAAGGGTGTGTTTACAGCTCACTCCACTTCTGTCAGAGAGGCACTCAGCTCTCAGGATGGGCAGCCAGGCCAAGGCTACTGGTGCTAATGCTGCTGCATATGCCCAGCTCAGCAAACAGCCTGTGCCAGCTCCCAGCAGGGATCTGAGCCACTGGAGCGGCACCAGCCAGCTGGGCACTGCAGAGCCCTGCGCCGGGCTGGGCTGGGCTGGGAGTGCTGGCACCAGCCACACGTCGGGAAAAACTCACTTTTGAGAAACAGCAGAACTCTACAAACTCCTCAGGAATTACCCAAGGGATGGTGGTTGGCTGTTTACCCTTACATTTGTAGATCCGCCATTTGGCCATTTCACAATTAATTATTACGTGTTGCGCTGATTTTGTACAATGCTAGTCACTTAATTAGGCTGATATACTGCTGTATGTCTGTTGCTTTACAGAGGCGTGTGTCAATGCAGTCCTCTTCATCAATCATCTCCAACAATTTCACCCAGAAAGCTGCCCAGTGTGAAATGCTTGTTGTCACTAATTACACAATCATTTTTGGTATAATTTACATCACACACCAGGACTCCATTTGTTTTACCTGCTAGTGATTCCAGCATAGACAATTATAAAATCAAGGTTGTATTTTTTATGTTGTCCAAATGTAACCCTGGCTTTATTCATGTTTCTATTTCATCCTTAACATCCTAGAATTTYTTGAATCAGGCAAACYAGTAATAGTTTCTTTTTAAATYACTCATGTACTAAAAATTATTTCCATATTATTTTAGGCAAAAACATATGGCGTTCATGACTGGGATGGAACCATATTATGAAGAAATATTATTTGAATATTTTTGTCTTTTCTGCATTGTTATTGAGAATTTTACCTGTTTCCTTTTAATAACAGCCCTATCATTTTGCTAGGATTATTTTTTTTTCAAAGTATTTCATTTTTTTTTAATTCCTCTTTCTCCCTAGTGTTTCTGGTCGTAAAATTTCTCTCTGGTAATTTCTCATATGTTTGTTGTTGCTACTTCACTTGTCACAGACTTACAACAATGGGCAAAAGAAAAGCTTTTGCTAGATTATCTGTCCTCCTGTATTTCTCTTCATTGAGGCTGTGTTAAAAAAAAAAAGACAATAGTCTCTCTAAATGCACAACTGGATTTTTGAATCTGGTAAAATCATTCACTGTTACAGACTCTTTTTCTCATTTTTTTTCTTATAAGTGACTTCTTCAAGAAATTAATCTTTTTAAACTGCAGACCAGGAGTTAATTCTCTTTACATAGAGYAGATATAATTACATGCTGGTCATTGTATAAAACATTCTTGAAGTTATTTCTACATCCTTGTCCACTGGAAAGAGGTCCCATTGTAAAGGGGATTGGAAAGTTATCTTACTTCACTTTCTGATATTCCATGAATGCTTTCACTATGTCAAAAAAAGACTTTCASCATGACTTGYCAGACTTATGTATCTTATTTTTCTTTCATGTATTATTATTTCAGGTATGAGTAAGAACATGTCTAAAGAGGTGTTTTGCGGATTTGATTTGCCCATATTGGTTACAAGAATTAAACCTAAAGCCCTGTCTTTTGGGTTTATAAATTATAAATGAACCATCCATRTGCAGGTCAAATCCTCCCTGTGAAACAACTCTATCCATCTCCAAATATTCTCCACCATCATGTAGTATAGAGAAAGATATATTTGAATAAACTCTTCCTATATTTTTTCTCCTTTCCAGGTTGCCAAGAAGCTGAATTGAAATAATTCTGAAGTGTAGGACCTGACATTTTGCTGGTCTTTGGCTTAAACTAGTTAAACCAAATTGATAATCTTTACTGACTGGTAACCTTTATCAGAAGCAATTTAAATAATTTAGAATATGTATGTTAACAATAATCTCAACTCAATCTCAGTGATATTCACATGCTCTAGGCTGAAGATTTCAGGACTTTTTCATTTGGAGAGATAGCTGGAATGTTTTGTGAATATATATGCACAAACTGGTTTGTTGGTTTTTTTTTTTAATGGCCTAAGAACAGCATATGTGGTAGATTTTAATACTAGTATTTTAAAAATAAGTTAGAGGAGCTAGGGTTAGGATACAATTTTTACAAACATTACTTTTAAAAAGGAGCTGCTTCCCAAAAGAATTTAGAGTGTGAAATTCTTCGCCAACTATTGGCACTTTTGAAGTAAAGCCCCAAATAATGCATTTTTGCCAAGTGGGTCTTGTCAATCAGAAGAGGGCTGGAATATCACAGTAGGAGGAGAGGGAGGGAGAGAGGGATAGACATAAGCTCATCCTCAGGTAGGTGATCAGCCAGTGTGTGTCCCAAGTCCCTAAGGGATGTGTAAGGGACGTAAACAGGAAACACCAGGGAAAACCACAGGTCATTCACAGAGGAGAAATGAAGYGGGAAGACTTTAGTGACAGAGAAGTGTGTCAAATCTCCACTGTATAGGAATAGATTCTTCACCTTCTAGATAAATTTTTTGTGACATGCTGGCCATAGGAGGTTGTTGATCAGTGTCTGCTGGGTTCCACAGCTCCTGGTACAGCCCAAGTCARATCCTTTGGGCATTTTTCTGAGTGAGGATATGGATGCCATCCTCGCCTGCAGTCCATTCCCAGGTTAGGGGTGTAAGGCAAAGCTGTTGCTGTAACTRCTGCTGCTCCTTACAYTGTCTACACTGRTGGTCCTYCCACTCAACCACCCCAGGACAAAGAGCTGCAGCAGGTAGAACTAATTCCATTGTGGTTGATTAAAGMTTTATCTACATTATTACTGAAAATAAAATTCTGATTAATTTAGAGGAGATTCAACCCTCAATCTATCATGGAACCTTTGAGATKKCAGCCTAACTGTCTAATACCACCAGTGCATGCATAAATAGCAAGTATTCTTTTAAGATGCTGAGCAGGAAATAATTTTCTTTCCAAATTATTTAAAACATAAGGTCTAGAGAAATGCTCTTTAATAATATCTCTGATGACGCTAATTTGGCTATTCTTAGCTACTGTAAGGTTGGGTACTGCTGTAAGGTTCATCAGGTAAAAGACAAACAAAATGATCACAGAGATCAATCCTAAATATTGCCAAAAAAACCAAGGTAATATACAGGCAGTAAAAGTTTTGTGTCTGACAGAGCAGGCTGTTTTAATTAGCAGTGTTTTAATGGAGTAATTTTTATATGACTCTTGTGGTAACATGGTTTAAAGTAAAATCAGATCAAAGTATCATATTTTATAGTCATCACAGATTGTGTCAGGGATGCACAGAGAACTAAATCAGCATACACAAAGGGAAAAGAATGAAAGTTGGAGACTCTCTGAGAKAAACTAAACAGCCAGTAAATRGAGAAGGCAACCAAATGCAGCTGACAGTCTTCTCATSTTACCCCAGAGAAAGAACTTAAATTCCTAAAACTGGACTCAGACTTTAGAAACCTAAATACAAACCTGAAATCAGCCCAACATACTACCCTTCTGGAAAGTTCCAGGCACCTCCAGTTCTACTGCATCAAACCATAATTAGCCCAAAATTTGTCAAAAATTTGATCTTGGAAAGACTTCAGCCAGTCTAAAAGACAATGATCTGGRGTGATTCAAAATTAAATATTTTTAAGACTTGCTATTTTAGAATTACTTGTTAAAAAATGTAAGGCAAAAGGTCTGGGCTGGCATAGATTGATGTTTTCTGTAATTTAAAACTCTCTGGATTGTCAGCTCAGTCCTTTGATTTAAATAGAGCCATTGTAATTTATAGGGTAACCATGTTTTTTGGGGGAAATTAATGAGGCCTAGAAGAGAATAGGATAGCTGGTCAACAACTCTTTTTCTGCTTTTCCAYGTGTGTAGTTACATTTTGAAGGTTTAGCTGCAGTCAATGTGAAATAAATGTAGCTTTACAGACAAATTTTGATTAAAAGATGCTGTTACCATTAAGAGCCATACAGAAGTCAAAGAAAAATCTTMAGATTACATTCAAATAATTGTTGATAGAAAGTAAATTGGTATTAAGTTAATCCACAATGCTCTTAGATAGTAACAAAGCAAAATCTAATTTGCCATGAAAGAGAAATTCAGAGTCCTGTATGGTGAAGAACTAATTTTGCTTTAGTATAGAGAAGTTTAGTGTAAAATATCYCTTGAAAATTTATAAGAAAGGCTGTTTTACATKAACAGAATTATACCTTATTAAAGCTTTTAAGAGTCATAAATCAGACATAGTTTAAGTTTATGAATCTTCAATAAAGGAAGTTATTGTGGAAAAATAACATTTCTTTAGGGTTATCAATTAATTGATGATATTGCAGTAGATTTTGGCATTAAGACTTGTCTTTTATTTCTTCCTTTTTGGCTGGTGTAGGCCTAGGGGAAACTGCCTCCAAACAATTATTCTTGTTTTCTTWCCTCAGTTTAATTGTACCAGGGTTATTACATTAAGAATTATCCAAACAACAGAAAACCAACACCTCTAAGTTAAAAGAAAAAGGCTGGGTTTGGGGTTGTTTTTTTTAATGCTCTGGAGTGACATTGTGGAAGGAATCAGACATTGAGAAGATATGTGAAACTTCCATGGACCCAGAAGCTGTTACAGAAGCTAGTTTCAACCATTTTTCAACCTTGTTAATTCCACAGTTATCAGAGAGGAGGAAGATCTTCTCTTTAATTTGTCAGCTTCCTTTTCAAGTATTTCTAATTCTTTAATTAAATTTCCTTTGTAAGAGATCTCTCACAGTGATGTCAAAATTTCAATGATAAATCAAGGTTTCCCTGTAAAGCCAGGAGACAAACACTTGTCTCTCAGTCTGTAACACAGCTGTCTGGTGTGATGGTAACATCTTATTTTTATAAGTGGCAAGCTATTTTGAGAGTGGAAGAGTAACCAATGTTAAGGTTGCTGAGAAAGATTCAGCAAAGCTTTTTGTTTGGTCACTGTGAGTCTGCCTTTATTTGTCCTCTGTGGAATCTCAYTGTTCTATCCCTCAAGCAGTCCTGGAGGTGAAGCACTCTATCATCCATGAGTAACCCAAAAGGATTGGGTGAGTTTGAGTCAGTAACCTGTGAAGTGTCACACAGTRAAACAGGTCCTGCCTCTCCTCTTTATCTCTGTCTGTGCCTCATGCACTCGTGCAGTGCAGCTCTTTGCTTTCCCWGTCTGACTATCRTGCTCCCCAGAGGATATCTTAGCTCTGCAGTTCCTTTCTTCCCTCCCTTCCTCCCTCTGCTCAATCACATGCTATAAGGTGCCAGACACATCCCACACCATACCCCAATCTGTCCTGCTCTCTCATGCACAGGAGAAAATACTTAAGGATTGTACAAAGATGTGAATCCTCGTTAAAAGCAAAATACGATTTATTTTGCAGAAGAAATAAAGYTCTTAGAAATATTTTCTTTAACAATCTAAAGATATGTAAACATTACTTTARGACATAATATTTTGTGATAGCCAACCATGAAGCCTCAGTTTTATCCAAATATATTAAGAAATGTTGACKATGTCTGAGTTTTGTCCTTGCAAATTTGTTTTTGCCTCTGGCTTACAGAGGGGTCCTTTTTTTGCCCTGCTATCATTCTTTCAGCCTGTGTTCTCAARCTATGACTCTTCTGGCCTTCTCTTCTCAGCAAGAGTCTTCAGGACCTATGGCTGTGGTCACTGACCCTTAACAGCTTATATGTCTGTAAGAGTAGCTACAGTGAATTTCTTTTCTGSCTGTTTCCTCAGGCACAGTGCTGCCAGATGTCTGAATATAGCAAACATCCCATTAACCAAGAAAAACACATAATCTYTCTCAGAACAGCACTAAATTTAACATGGTCATTAAAAAAAATGCTGCTAGGGATTCWTTTCATAGACCTGCTACTACTCTGCAGCCTACAAAATAAAAGACTAGCATGCCTTCTTAATTACACCAAATAATTATGAGTTGCAATCAGAGACTCTTAAGATACATTTACTCCAGAAACTGAGGGGAGCATATGAAAAGGGGAGGGAATTAAAATGAAGTTGATAATAAAGCTGAGATTTTCCATACTATGCATGTTACCATGTCAACCTGAGTTATGCAGCATCACATTTGAGATCTATTCAAGACCCCTTCAAAAGCTTAGCAACTAACCAGGATATTATAGATGGATTTTCAGCTGATTTTGACATCTTTTGCATGATAAATGCTACTTAACCACATTCTTTTTCTGGTTTAATATCAAATACAACTTAGCAAATGTTTAATTATATCCATGCAGATGGTTTATTATGTAAGAGATAATTACTTGTCCCACTTTGAAAGTACTAAACCATGCAGAAAACATGGGCACAATCATTTTAAGACAGCAAGTAACTTAATATAAAGTAGTATTTCTTGCACATAGCAGAGAAAAACATGAAACCTCAATATCCTGTATGTGTATAAGTCTCAGATATTTTAACAGGGATTCTTTTATATTATTGTGACTATTTCCTCTGTTCTAGCTGCTTTCTTAATGTCAGCATAGCTTTCCAGTGCTGTCTGACAGTGGCCTAAAGCCTTTCATTGAAAACTGAAGCAATGTAAAGTTTGACAGCTAATCTTTCAGAAAATGCATCTTTCTCTATTTTTAAGTACTTAAATATATATAACGTTCTTTATAATTTAAAATAYCTTTCATATGTTATGAGAAGTATTAGTTACAGTTTTGGCATAGATTTGAGCATTATATAAGCTGGTACACAACAAAAGTTGRTAGATAGATGCTGCTAAAGAATGACAACATTTTTACCTGTTTCCCATTGTTAGTTGAGTTACTTAAATGTTTTGAGGAAAAAAAGATGCAAAAAATATGACTTAAAAGCAAAATAAAAGTATCAGCCTGAAATTGTTTAAATTTACACTCTTAGTAAAGAACCTGGACTTATTTAATAAAACACTGTATTAAACCTGCAAAAGGGAATAACTCCAGAAGTGATAAATCCATTGCACAATATTATAATTACTTAGCTAGATGAAAGTTGCCAATAATGTAGAAGTGATTAAAGACAATTTACCATCAGATGCAGAAAGTTCSTTCACTCTTAAGACAGATGCTGAAATAATTGTTYTCAGAGCAGCWGAGCAAATGGAGTTCAGCCAGTTGCACATCTTGCCTATATTGTTTCTTGGATGTCCAGTGGTGAGAGAGTTTCTTAATCTTTTCCTCAGCACAAACACAAATACCCTTTCTTTCTAGTCAGGTGTCTTATTTCATAACACTTTCAGGAAGTCAAAACAGTTTAGTTCTGTTCTCCAATTTGATTGTTTCCAGTGCCTGCAGATGATGAATATGACTTGCTCAACAAGCTCAGCAAGCTGGCAGTGATCCTTCAGAAAGTGTGAAGAGTCTCTGTGGGAGAATGGATGGTTCACACCTTATCACTGCCAAAGACGTGCTGACAGTTCAGGTAGGTGCTCAGTTTGATAGTGTTTGCTCCTGACTCTAGAGGAAGCTAATTTTTAATTGAGGATCACTGAATTTTATGAGTTTCATGTCTTTAGCTAAACCAGTACAGCAAATCTCTGTCTCAGCAAATGTCTGCCAGAACAAATCCATTTATGYAATCCCTGCATGTTCCTTGGGCAGCTCAGCATATTCCCCAAACATCCATAATCTCAGTCAGAAAATTGTCTTCCTATACCACTTCATATTCCAGGATGAAAATAGGACTAAAGAATAATCAACACTCCCCTCTGGCTCACTTAATTTTGTTACATTTGCACACAGATAACATTCAGGAGCATAACCATACTGCCTACTTACTCAAACATGTAATTCCTGGGCTGTGGTTTCCAGGGATCTCATCTTTTATCTAATCCCTCATGATGCTGGATACAGAAATAGTCCAGCAGAAAGTGGGTATCTGAATCCAGGATTACTTATGTTGCTTTTTGTGTTCTCCCTTTCCATTGGCAAAAAAAAAAATAGGGATCAAAAGAGTGAAAGAAGCAAAGGGCAAAGGTGGATTAGAAAGAAAGAAACAAAATCAGAATAATAATTACTTTTCAATTGTGTGAATAGTTTTGGAAAATGTACCTATAGCAAAAGCTGTGCTTTTGTCAGGCTTATGAGACAAAAATAATAGTGTTAGAAGTTGATAGCTTTATTTTGCAAGGGAGCTGAAGTGACCCTATACAAACTAAGGCTGAATTCCGTATTAAGATGAATCCTTGAATATCTGGTTTAAAAAATGCTTTTTCCTCCTTTCTCATTAAACAGGGAYTGCTTTATTGTTGCTGGGCATACAGAGTTTCCCCACAGCCACATGCTGTATAGTGCAAAGCTGGAAGAATTGCCCTAGATTCTGCACCTTTTCTGCCATTCTGTCTGTGTAAGAAGCCATGAAAACTGCAGAAAGAAACGTTGTAAYAGCCATTTTCCTGAACTCCCTGCAGAGTTTTTGGTGTTCATACTTTTTCATTCTCAAGCTAGAGAGGAAACACAAAGCTTCAGGGTGAGAAAGGGTAAAACAAGCACAAAGCTGGRTAAAGCAAAAAGAGGAAACAAAGTAGAGATAGGCTTTAAAATGTATGCTGCATATTTTAGTATTATAACTGTGTTTGATGATAATATGCCTGTAAAAAGCCACTGGTCTAATCAGTAGGAATGTGTGCTCTTATGTGTATCTAATATCATATGCTCTCAGAGATGCAAGATAAAATTAAAATTGTGAGTAGAGGTTTTATAGAGCACTAATTTCCACCCATGTTGGATCAGCCCCATCTATATTTCAYGATGTGCCACCTTAAAACAAAGAGGTGCAGAGTGTCAACCAAACCTTAAGTAAAGCAAGTTTATTAGATGATTCTCTGAATAAATCATGTGCATGATTGGTTCTGTTACAAGATACTATAGATAAAAATACTCTCCCTTAGGTACATAAGGAGTCCTGGCATGTTCTCCCACAAATAAGATCTATCAGACAAAAGTAGAACAGGTATACTCCTGAATKTATGAAAAATTTGGATGTGTGCATGCGCTGAGAACTGAGGGACTTCATAGGTATATGGCAAAGAGGGGGTGATTGCCATGTGGGGGCTGAGAGGAAGAAACAGGCTGCTGKGTTGAAAACTGAGGGAGAGAGTGGTTATATAAAGATGAAAGACAAGGTACTGCCTACAAGCCTGCTATAAGAAGATATACTTTGGGAAGAATCAGTGATAATGAGACATAAACAGGAAAAGGAAAGGGTGTATGTGTACACCCATGTAGACACATTAGACACAGTGCAAAGTAAGACAAGGGAGGTTAATGTTTAGTATTTGTACAGGTCCTCTTATGTTGTACATCCTAGCCTCTCCATCCTTTTTATTGCAAGTTTCTTATGTGGTTTCTTTTTCCCTTGGATGCAAGAATGAGCTAAAATTCCAAGGAAAGCAAATTGCCTTGTTTGGGTTGGGTTGTGGTTTTTTTGTTTTTAAAATGAAATATGATACAGCAGACTTAAAAAATGTCTATCCCAAGCAACCATAAATCTACCCCTCAGAAGGCTAGGGTCAAACCTATAACATGTATAATATATGTAACMTACCTGCTGTTTGAGAGGTACAGCCCAATGGTTTCTCAGGCTTTCATTTGAAAATGTTTGCCAGGGTGTGATTTGTGCACTACTCACAAGCATATGCTTCCCATATTAACMGTGCTAAAGAAAATACTGCCATTTAGTTTATGATTCAGTGTATTGCAGTGGGGGCCCTTTGCATGTGACTGTAATACAAATGGCATATAAATAACCCCTAAAAGCAGAGGGGGGTTGTAATGGGCCACTGGTATAAGACATTTTTTTTTTATCTTCTTAGTCCCATTTTATATATTATTCAGGGAGTTCTTAGTCTCACAAACATTAGGTTATGTGTTGARGGTTAAGGCATTTATAAAATTAACAGCTCTATTATACCAACAGTTGGAAATTGGCATCAGTTGTTAACCAGACCAGTAGCCTGTGGAAATGAGAACTGTGTGATAATGGGAGAAGGGGCGCTGTGTGAACATTGATGTCTGCCTCTCCCTCCTAAGCACTCTGGAAAGCCTGTTGCCACAGAATGCTTGGGCTTTAGCAGAGGGAACATGGCTGGATCTTGCCATAAAGGCAAACTTTTACCCTTCTGGCCACACAGTTCTGGGSTGAAGGACTCAGTATAGAATGGCAGTACCAGGTCTGCCTCACRTAATGACAGACAGAATCTTGTCAGCTTAGTTTCTACCCTAGATCCTCCTAAAGCTTTAATCTTAAAGCTTGTCCTTCTCCCTGGTGTGCCTCTGTGGTCATCAGATACCGTCTAATTGTCTCTTTTGCTTTTATTATCCTGGTAGAATATATTAATAAAGTATTCCAGTRTATCCTTGATGGCAGGCTCAGAGGCTCTGCTGCCTTCTTTGGAGACACAAATTTGCAATAAAATACAATCAAATGAAGAACTGTGATGATAGCCTCTGAATATTGTCTTACTTTCCCCAAAAGGGACAAATGAAAACTAAATAAGAAATCAAAGTTTCCACTCCTCAGGGTTGTTGCTACAGTCCTTGGTTATGAAATTTCAGGGGCTGGAGGTGTGTGCCTCCAACTGCATTCCAGATTTCTATGAAGTGTCTTCAGAAATCTTTGTTGAATCTTTTCTTTCTACGATTGGATTTTAAAAAGAGGTGAGGAGATACAYTGAACATTTATGTTTCATGTTTTATCTTGACTACAGCAGCAAAAAGGCATAATTAGACTGAAGATGTTTGCAAAGTAATATTTCTGCTGATCACATTAATTGTAAAATAAAACCAAGTCAATTCTCCTTAGATTTGAAGCATCTTCCTCAGTAATTACAGRTACTGAACTTTGATGTTTAGCAAGTGATAGAAAGATGGCTTAGGTGGGAAATCTGTAAAACATAAAGGTTTGTTTTCTAAAAATAAACAAAGAAGGAGTTTCTAAATAATGAAAAAGACAAATAGAGAACAAATATTAGAGRGTTAAGATGAAGAAGACAACCAAAGTAGAACTGAGCATGGATGAGATAGTGTCCTGTCTAATACAGGACAGATAATGCAATTATTAAAAAACAAACCAGAATTATGACTTAGCAGGACATTTGCCTCTATGCTAGTTGAAATATATATTTAAGCCTGCTAGAAATCAGTAAGCCTAACTGCTTAATTAAATCTTTGCCTTTAATTAAACTGTACACAGAATTTTACTTTGTTTAGAAGTATCATAAAATAGTGTGTATGCCCAGTAGCTTTAAGAAAGTGCTAGGGATTGAAGAAAAAAATGGTAATTGTATAAGGAAAGATCATCTGTGCCACTCAAAACTATGAGAACAGCTCTGATGAATGAACTCAGCTTCTCTAAAGCATAGCCAAGTTTGCAGAGCTGAAAAGCTGTGTTGAGCTGTTCATCTTAGGTTTGCACATTTATATTAAAGAAAATCCCACTCTGATTCAGCACATTGTTAACAGTAGCAAAATTCTTAATAAAATTTCAAAGGTTGCAGGACCGGTAGACCTTTGGCATATGAATGAAAGCTAGGGATGGATATAACAAAAGTTAGTTTAACTGGACACTCAGTTCAGATCAAAAAATATCTATTTTATTATGGTAAGTTTTATGAAACCAGGGGACTTTGGAGTCATTGGACTGCAGATACTTTTATTTAGAAGTCATGGTGGAACAAACCTATACCACTTTTACTCTGAACACAGTTTGGAACCCAATGCAATAAACACCTGAGTACACAACTAATCACTGAGACTCAATGGAGCCATTTGCATTAGTAAAGCAATATCATTGCAGAAGTGTATGCCAAAGTCAAATACTTTCTGTGCAGTGATACACATTAAAGTGCGTGGATGCCTCATCAAGGTACAAAACCTATGAAACAGGCTCTGTGGGACCAAAGCACAAATATTTTCTGTAGTAGGATGGAGCAGTGATGGGGAAGTTCTTCTGTTGGTAGTTTATTGCCGATAACAAAATTGTGAGTTTGCCATCAGTTGCCTGAATAACTGGTAAAGCCAGTTATCTGTGGATGTACCTGCACTGCTAAATGCATTTCCTACAGGGACAAGCCTGCACTACCAGATGCAGGATGGCTTCTGTCCACACTGGGACTTCCCCTGCCTGAACAAGCTGGCTGTATCCAATCTAGCCCTGGGCTTCCTCCTCAAGGACCTGCATGGTGCCCTGGTTGCTGAGAAACATAATTGGTTTTTAATAGCTTGCATGTTGTAGTAGAAATTGAAAAAATTGTTTCAGCCTATCAAGATCTATATTTTTATAACATGAAACAGAAAGAAGGTATTACCTCTTTTGAGGCTGCAAAGCCCACTGAGACTGGCTTGCAAGAATGTAATGCAGGAGTTAATAGCTTGTGTAGGGTCATATCATCTTTGGAAAATACTTTCTGGACTGAATTATCCCCAGAACTGCACCTAGATTTTATTTTCAGGGCAACTAAATGTTTCAGTCCAAAGGAGTGCTTACTCTGAACCAGTGTATACAATATAGATGATCAGAGAGCCAAGACCCAGAAGACAACTGGAGGAATAAAATATTTGGTAGTTCTGAGRTAGCCCTTGAGGAAAGGTTATGAATACACAATTCCCCATTAACCATTCAGAGAGCCTAATAGCTCTCTGAAGAAATATAAGCAAGTCACCTGTAAAAAATGACAATATGAATCTTATTGCTTTTCCTCATTCCACTGCTGCCATGTAAAATGGTTTTTGTTTGACAATCTCTCTCTTATGGTATCCCTCTAGTATTAAAAATAAATGCATTTAAAATTATTTTGCCATCTCCTCATTGTAGGCTCAGGCTGACTTTTAACAAGAAATGCAATTTCAAAGACATCTAACTCAGTGCCTTGCTCTAAACTAATTAAAATTGTTTGTGACTTCCCTTTAGCACTGCTCACTGGAATCAACCACTTAAATGGCATGTGGGTTACAGGTTTCAGCTTCAGCCATTCTGTAGCTTTGAAAGGCAATGTTTTATCTCCTCTTTTGAGAAGTAAAAAAAAAATAATTAATCAAACAAGTACGTATGAGGAGCACAGATAGGTGTGAGCTGGGTGCCAGGAGATCCACCCTTGACTTAGTTCACAGCTGTAGGAGAGCCAAGAAGAACAGTCATAAGAAGGTGAAGTTTATAAAAGTTGTTTGTGCTCTAAGCATCTGAACCCTTTCATATGGGCCTGTGCTTCCCACAAAGTACACAAGGGAACAAGGAATATCAAAACAGGCTGCAAAGCTGAGAGAAATTAATGTTGTCCCAAGTTTCTAGATCTCAGTAGGTTTTAGGGGTGARCACTGCTGAATGTTTCACCTGTGAAGACTGATGCTCCTGGACATGCAATGACACAGGGTATTATGAATATGCACAGAAAGCACTGCATGCCAAAAAGAAAGGGTMTCAGKCAACTTCAGGTGCCTCAGTCCTTAGCAGAGAGCTGTACAGGGAGCTGCTGGCATAAGACTTTCTTGCTGTCCTTCATATATTCAATGAGAGAAGAAAATTGACTAAAAAAAAATCATTGTTATCTCAAAGAAAATTAGCAGCAGATTGCGGCAGAATGCAGCAGATTTCAATCTACCAGGCACACTACAAAATAAAATGTATTAAGRTGCCTTTAATTGCATAACACAGGTGCAGGAACACTCTATTCTTTGATACTCTATTTCACCATTATGTAAAAACATGAAATTMAACAACAAGTCTTCAGGCTCAGGAGCATTTAAATATCAATATTTCCTGTAGAATTGTGATCTTATGAAAGGTACATCTTTTAAAAATTAGGTTTTGTGAATGAAGAGCAAATTCAATTCATATATTTCAAAGTTACTTRAAGTGTATTTCCTAATGGAAGCTCTTTTTATGAAATTGACTTTTTTAGCAGAACAAAGCACACCAGAGTGAAAAATCATTTGTTTTATAATGGCAAGTTCTACTATAGTKACTCCAGAAATCATCAAAAACCAGAAGAGCACTATATAAAATTATTGTATTTAGAAACTAAAATGTATGGGGTTAGAAAGCTAGATGATACTGGGAAATGTTTCAAGAGGTAATTGGTTTTTTTTTCAGTGGAGCTCTAAAATAAATTCCATTAGATCAAGCAATATTTATAGAAAACAACATCAACTGAAATCAGTTTCATGGCAAAAATCATTACAAATTACACAGCACCTTGGGAACCTCCATGCTTTCAAGCACTGTTTGAAAATTGTGCTTTCATCACCTAAATCTCAGATGAAATGAAGGTGTTCTTGACCAACTTAGAAAATAATTTAAAGAGTTGGTTGTTCATTTCAGATCACAATAGAAAAAAAATTCTTTACTGGGTTATGCAACATATTCAGGAGCTTTTGCAGTCCCAAAATCAAGAACTGATCGGGAACAAAATGGGGTAATCAGGAGTTATGTGGTATATAATCGTGCTCGATCTCCAACCTTGTGACCAGGTGTGACACCAGCAAAATACCTGTATTCCAGATTAATCCAGAATTGCAAAAGACAGAGTAAAGTAGATGGCTCAAGATACTGCTTCTCAGGTGACTGATACCAGGCTTGGATAACAGATAGGATTGTACTTTAGATTARCAGAACCCCTATTTCTCGTGTTCCTCCACTGCAGTGTTCCTAAGCAATAGATCAGCTTTGTTCTCAGTAACTCTGAACTGTGATGATGTGACTCTCATAGAACAATTTCAGCTTTTTGAAGGAAGATCTGAGAAGAATGAGTGGCATAGAATTTTTTCATGATTTATTTTAAGCATTACACAGTAAAAGCTTACTGAATCATACACAACAATCTGGCTGAGCTTCACCAGTCTGAATTTGGCCCGTGGCTTTTGTCTAATACCCTGTACATGTTGGCCTCTGCACATTCATCTTCACAGTGTAACAGGCACAGAAAAATATCTGGATAACTAATCAGTATTTGGAAACCATTTGTGCATTCCAAATTCTYTGGTTGTCTAAAGCAATTTAAATGTCATGTTTAGTGCAATAGGTTAATTKTCTGAATTAGCCATAAATTACAAAAATCTTAATATTTTAATAATTATTTCAACACAATGATTGTAGTCTCATTTGTATTTCTCACAAATCTTTAAAAAAATTATGAGAAGTGCCTTATTTATATACTAAAAAAAAAGGAAAAATGTGTCCATTCGATCAGGTTCATGAATTTAATTAAACTGATTTTAAAACACAGATAATGTTCAGATTAGCCTTCCATCCTGTATTCCAGACAGAATCTAAATTGTCTTCTGTGCTCTTCTGCTGTACATGATGATTCCCACAGGATTCCATAGTGACAACACTGTGTGTATTTGTAGACTATCTCCAGATTCCATTTTGGTGGCTTCTAGAACAATCTGTCTCTGTGCATGAATCTGCCAATTCCTCACATCAGCACTGAAAGTCCACAGGCAATCTAGTGAGCTGAATTAATTAGGAAATGTTTGGGGTTTTTTTAGATTCTTCATTTGGATACTAAGTAATTTTGGGTGCTCTTAGGCATCATGCCTGATTCCTCTTAGGCATGTCACAATATTCTCAGACAAAACAGACAAGGTTTTCAGAACTGTGAGATGAACTCTGACCTCATATTTATCAGTCAGTTAAAACTTCTATGTGATTATTTGCTTCACTCAATACACTTGTATAAATTAATTTTGTTAGTGTCTTTATTACATCCACTTCCCATTTTGACAATGCACAAGAACTACATGGAATTGTTTCAAATTAATATTGGCCTTGGTGTGTCAAACTGATTTGTGGTTGTTGCCACAATTTTGTATTCCAGCACTGTGAGCTCAATTGTTTTCCAGTACATTGCATGTATTATTTTATAGCAAAGCTTCAGGGACTTTTTTGCTGCTGAAAGCCTCTTGCAAATTCATTCTGTTTTGACTGGACGACAGGATATCAGCAGGGGATGACTAAAAACCAGTAATAAGACAAAAAAGTTTCCCTCTTGGAGACTCAGACTCAGCTGGAATGCAGACTTCTCTTTGGATGGGGAAGAATTTTTAATTATGTAGAAAGAATAACTGAAAAAAGGAGGAAATGTAGGTAATTAATGACTGGCTTCACCTAACAACAGCAAGCATTCACCTGATTATTTTCAAACAGAAATTAATTATAACAATATCTAGAGTATGAGCAATRAGCTACTTCTTCAGGCACCCTTTTCTGTTTCCTAGAATAAAATGTGACTGTGTCACTTAAACTGTCTTAAAGGGAAGAAAATCCTCTGAGTCTTCTTATGCATATTCTGATCAGCTCATGGAAATGTCAGAATCTTCACACAAGTAGCTGGTGTGTGAAAGTCTTCAGCATTCAAAGRGAAAGGCAAGAAAAAAGCCTGGATAATCAGCCTTCACTGTAATTGCACGGGTTTGTGCACATGGTGCTATCACAATTTTRAAAAGTTGAAGAACAAGTCCAGGACAGAAGTTAATCAACGAAATGGGACAGCAGCTGTTAGAACTGGTCTTTTTGGCACAGGGGTATAATGTTGGATTTTGGTCATCTTGTCCACTTAAAGCCACCACATCCTTCTCTGGAAAGCTGTKTTTCAGCTGTTGGTCCCCAGCATGTGTTGGTGCCTGGAAGTTCAAGTTTGAGCTTGGGTTTGTTTGTTTGTTTATTTTGTTAGGGGTTTTTTGGTTGGCTGGTTTTTTGTTTTGTTTTGGTTTTG
>CADDXX010000063.1:1841750-1937864 GCA_902810485.1 Alauda arvensis
CACTTTTACTGATTTCCTGTTGTTAAGTATCTGTAGCAAACCATACACACTATGCCAGAAATAATGTTTGTGGTCCATCCTGCACATACCACAGCAAGGAAGGAACTCTGGTGAAGATGGTCTAACCTATACAGGACATCACCCCACCTTCTCCTAAGAACCCCTAGTTGTATAAGTCCATTCCTGTGGCTGTCCTGACTATGGACATCTGGGCTGCAATTGATAGATGGAAGCTGAATCTACTGGACAATTTTCTTTCCATTCCAGTTAGCTAGATGGCCTTTACTTTCCCTGAGTTATTTACCTTCCATACAATTTTTCATTCCACACATCCTTACACACATTCATGACTGTTAATTTCAGGCACTCAGCTGAGTTTTCTCAAAGGTGAGAGGGAAATATCAGTGAAAATGCACTTGCCTAAAAAATGGAATCATTTTCTAGGAGCAATTCTCTTGCTTTCTTGGTCTTGAGAGGGGATCTTAAGAACATTTTTCCCAACTTAAGGAGGGCTCATAACTCCTACAGGCTTATAATTGGATAATTTGCTTAACATGAGAAAAAAACCCMAAAAAACCAAACAAATCAACCTCCYCCAAYAGATTATCTAAGTCTTTCTAAGATTTCTGGTGCTCACAGAAGTAATACTAAAACATTATTTCTTGYAACAGCATTWAAAAAMCCCCAAAAAACCAGAGTCCTGGCSAGTCAGATTTTGTCATCYACGACCACTGTGTCCTCCTGCATGCASAAAGTGCTTTCACTCATGAAAACCTGTCTTAGCAAAGCTCAACTTGCAAATATGGAGAAATGACAAGGTTTGCTTGGTGCTTCTGCATGCTTTAAAAACTGCCTGAAAGACAGGGGTGAGGGCTGAAGTTAAGACAGTCATTAAGGAAAGTGGGATGCTGGCATGAAAAACTAGTGCAACCTGCACTCACCCACCATCAGAGAGAGGAGTAGCTTATGGACTTTTTAAACTACTCTGTTTAAAGCAACTGCTTTACTCCCTTTTCTGTATCTCCATGGAGTTCAGCTGCAGACTGGCTAGCTGACCTGATGGGAAGGGGAAGATGGGCACCTGTGTAAAAAAAAAAAAAAATTACAGTCACACACTGCCTGTAAACCAGCCCAGYCAAGGTCTACAGCAAGATCCTCAGGAAAACTGAAAGCCAAACTCATGCGCAAAGCATCTTTAAATTTTATTATTCCCTTTTGTTTGTGAATAGAAACTGAAGGTCACTTAAATCTGGTTTGAGACTTGTGAAGTAGCAGTGCAAGCTATCAACATTTCTTTGACAAAGGTATTGCTAGTGGCTTGCTGCAGTCTTGCATTGCCTCTCTTGTTGGCACCAAGTCCCTTTGGCAGTTGTGATGAGTGAAAATTCTCCCTCAGTGGCTGTTGTGTGGTCGTTTCTACCGATTTTCTGAGCGCTGTATTCTGGTGTRTTTTCCAGCTCATTAGAGAAGGTGATACATAATCCTGGGACACAAGTCTGGTCCTGGTTTCTGGAGACCAAAGCACTGCACAACATCAATATAAAGCTGTCAGAGCTGCTTGTGGGGATTCCAGGTAATTCACAGCAAGGTGCCAAGGGACTCGGTCTCAGGCAGCATCTATGACAGATCTACAGAAACTTGGTGCCATTGTGATGACACATACAGCCACRTATGTGAAGAAGAACAATTACCTAATCTGTTGTAAGATTAAGAAAAACTACTCCCGATAAGGGGCAGGTTATACACTTGCCAAGATCATGGAATCATAGAATCCTAGAATGGCTTGGGTTGGAAGAGACCTTAAAGATCATCTCATTCCAATGCCCCTGCCATGGACAGAGACAGCTTCTCTAGATCAGGTTGATCAAAGCCCCATCCAACCTGGGCTTGAAGACCTCCAGGGATGGGGCACCCGCAGCTTCTAGTGCCAGTGTCTCACCACCCTCACAGTAAAAAATTTCCTTCTAATATCTAAATTTAGTTTCTGACAGTTTAAAACCATTACCTCTTCTATCCCTACATCCACTTGTGAAAAGTCTCTCTCTGCCCTTTATGTTCTGGAAGGCTGCTATAAGGTCTCCCCAGAGCCTTTTCTTGTCCAGGCTGAACAGCCCCAGCTGTCTCTTAGACTGTCTTTTCGTGCATGATGAATAGACCTGGTGTATTGACACTCAGCAGTGAAGAAGCCTAATTCAGATACAGATCCTGAAGGACCCACATCTGTCAGGAATACCTCTATCACATGACACAGGCTGGTGGTGATGGAAGCCCAGGCATCAGATGCCTCTTGTGARTTCTTTCATTGTTTTGAAGTGTTTTTACCTGTAATGACAGGAGGAAAAATCAGCTAAGCACAGRGAAAAAAATTTAGGCAGGATGTACAATACTGTAAAATATCCAGAATGAGTTCTAAGTGCCTGAAAAATCCAATTTTRGATACACTTTGTATAACCAGATAGTATTTGAAGAATTACTAAAACATCATTTCCCCCCCTTTTATTTGCTTCAGGAGATCAAAGTAATAACTTCATAGTAATAACAAATTGATCACAGTTGGAATACTAATAATGTATTTCGTGTATTTTCTAGTTAAAATAATCAAAAGAGTTTATATTCTCCTTGAAAGCAAGTTGTGTTGTAGTAATTCCTTGATGAMTTAACAACACTCACCATCTTGGCTTCTWCTGGTAGGRAGAAAGCAGCTCAAGTTCTTCCCAAGGATAATAATCCCATTTCACTAYGTGTCTTTGTTTTGTATGGCAGTGGAGGAGCTCAGAGGCAAAACTGTTGCATTCCTTGAAAATTAATGTTYATAGAAGTTGTACATTACAACTTCTCAGCATGATCCAGTTAAATTTTTCCAGTTAAGTCAGCTTAAATATATTGCTTAGTCTTCCATGTCCTTTACAGACGCTCATATGTAGTGTTTGCTCTTCACTGTTTTAATTATTAAATTATGAGATTGTAAAACCAACATTCAGAAACTTGGTAAAAAGAACAGCCAAATAAATGATGAGTTTGAAAATTCTTTAACCTTCATTTTAAGTGCTCCATATTGCAGTGACAAATAATAATCTGATGGTGGGAACCTGTCACTTTGTTGGTTTTGGGTTTTTTTTTCTAGAAATCTTGCACATTGGAAGTGATTTAAGCGTGTTGCATCTTTTCCCTGCCAACATGTGGTAGTTTCAAGTCAGCCAGGCTGATGTGCAAGGCAGTTCTGCAAGGAACTCTGCTGTGGCAGTCATGGTGTTTTGTTTCCAACAATAAGTTCCTGCTAACTCATTACTGGAAGTTTGAAAATGCCTTGAAAGAAGACAGGCCTGTGCTTTCATCCTTCCAAAAGTTGGGGGAGAAAGAATTTGTGCAATCATTGAACTCATGTGGTATTTATTTCCATTCTAGCTAAATGTCAAMCTTTTAAAAGTCCAGTTTAAAGACTCATTCCAACAGCACACATCAAAGGCAGGTTCTCAGGTGAGCTGGACGATGTGGAAAAGTAGRCAACAAGCAGCGGTTTACAGACATGGAGAGTGTCCAGCTGCAAAACCACATTTCTGCGTTAATCTTAAAGGGAGTTCAAGAAAAGTTGAGAGTTTAACCTGCTCTTTGTTCTTCGGGTTTATTTTTGCTTTGGAATGGGGAAAAAAGTTGGTTTCACCTTTCAGTTTTTATGCAACAGAACAAATTTCTAAAAATGTTTACATTTTTTTCCTGAAGGTTTTTGCTCTGACTGTGCCTATTATAAAAGTGTTGTAACAACAAGAGCTTAAAAAAATGTTTCTTGCCCTTAGGTTGAGCAAATAGCAGCACTGTGTGCCCTCTGCCAGCATGACTCAGTGAGTTTTAAGATGAATAAGAAGGCCTTTAMAACTCAGTTGGTTCTCCTTCCTTAATAACTACATTTTCCTAAATCTACTCATTTTTTTCTGATGAAAAAAATTTCTAAGAACAAAAAAGAGAAGCAAAGAAATGAAGGAAAGCATGGACCACAGGCAAGGCTAGTTCAGTTTTCAGCTCCTTGAAGAAGGAAGGAGAAGGCAGAAAGCAGAACTTTGTCATATAATTTTGTTATTTCCTCTGCTTTTCAAAACCTTGGCTATTTAACCTCTAGCAGAGAAGCACTGTAGCCATTTTTTTTACACCAGAGGCTTGTCGTTATATACCCCTTTTAGAACCATATTTCACAGTGAATGGCAAGAAAGTATCAACTGATCTTCAGAAACACTTGGAAGCAAAATGGCAAGCTATCACACCATTGTTCTCTTCATTTTTCTTTCTGAGGCTCACTTTAATTTTTTTTTACTTTTTTTTGGAATATGCTCTCCCAATGAATGCGGTGCTACTTGACCTTTAAATGTCAAAATCCCTTTGAATGGTATTACTGTGAACTCTGGAGCCATACACCACATGTGAATGGCTAATATACATAGGGATCAATAGATATATTTCATGATGCACAGCCAGGCTTATGAATTCATTTTATTATTCCTGCCACCTCCCTGCCCCCACAAAAACAAATTTTCAACTAGCTACTGCTATTTTAAGAAGAGAGTAGGGAGAGAATATACTGGCAGGCTGATTGACATAAGTCAGCCAACTCTTCCAGCTAAAGGTCTGAGTCTGCAAGCTGTTTCTTGTGGGTGGATCTCTGTGCTTAGAATGAGAAGCCTGAAGAATTCAAACTGAAATCAGCTACAACTAAGTTATAATCCATAAACTCACACTTTAAAAGATATTCAAGTGAAGAAACACTTATAGAGTGAAGTAACTTTACATATTATTATTATTACCATTTTCCGTTTGCTCCCAATCAGTTTTAACATACAAGTGTTCTCCATATTTTTTGTGTGTGTTTCTCTCACTTTGGGCAGTAAGAAGAGGTTTCCATCTCTACATCTACATAGACAAAATCCAAAATCTGAGCCAAATATCTTATGTCTCTCCTTGAAAAGGTATGGAGAAAGTCAGAGCGGGGGAGACAGAGATGAGGAGGGAACTGAAAATGTTCCCAGTACAGTTGACAGTTTCATTCAGGCTCATGTCCCTAACCCAAGGGTGTTTGGCAATGATTCAGTCATAAGGGATGTTCTGTACCAATCTCAGCTAGGATAAAATAGCAGATTTTGTCCAGTTCTCATGCCAGTAAAGACAGGAAGATTAAAGGGCCCTTTCCKACATCAGTTTCTGAAGCAGAATGTGGCAGATTTTGAAACCATTAATTCAAAGTAATGCCCCTGGCACTCAGCAGAAGAGACTATGGATTTCTACTTGTGGCTGTCCTTTTGCCTGCAAATGTGGGCTGCTCTGTTTTASCCTTTGGAGGATCCTTGTCCCCACAGAGAAGACATTTTGCCTTCCAGAAAGGAGGATGAAAAACATGATTAACTTGCCATGATTTCTCACACTCACTTAGTCTAGACTGGTGGAAGTGGCTGTCACAARGAATCAGGATGAGGGCTCTGCTGTGCTGCAGAAGCAGTCAATGGCCTGAGCAGTTTGCAGGAAACTAGGCACTGCAGAAATCTGGGTATTATGTMTTTCTGGAGGGCTAGCCAATAAACCCAAATAATCCCATTATTTGGCGCAGGAAAACATAAGCATGCACATTTTCCACCATTCATTCAATTTTCTTGTTTCATTTTTCTGAGTTAGAGGACTCTTGCAGGCTTTAACTGGTAATGCCTGTCATGTTGAGCTGGAAACACCTCTAGAACATGACAGAATTATAATGCTTACAACGCCCACAGGAAACAGTTGTTATCCCACAGACAAGTGAGAAATTGAGTCACTGTATCCTCATCATCTCCTACAGCCCAGCCGARTGTCCTAATTATAACATCATTCCATATTCAGAACTGTCTAAATAAAATGAAGCCTTAAAGGTAAGTACCTCCATATACTGCATTGTCTTGCTGTCTCACATTCAAATTACAGACACTTAGGCTGGGTCACGACCCACAGGGTGACCTTGGGAGGTGGTGTAGACCAAGGTAAGGGTTGTTCAATATTCACCTAATGAAATACTTTATCCTGAAGAGAACAGGTCACAACTGTCACTGGGAACTTTCCACCCAGCCACGCGAAGCTCCCTCCTGTGTGCTCACTAGCACACATGCTGACCCAGCACTATGTTGGTTTACTGAGCTTTCCTCCCAATCAAAGGACTCTKTTGATTACTTAATGGCCCTTAGAAAGCAAATTTAGAAGTAATCATCTATTCTTAGCTCAACCACTTCTCCTTTTAAAAATGTTTTCCCAAGAGCCCAGCCCAGATGAATGGGATGTCATCCACAGAGCTGTACTTGCCTGCAATTTCTACCCACCAGACTGAAAAAAGTACCCAACAGCTAAAGGTACAATACAGCAACAAGAATGAAACCTCTCCTTTTAGAAACTCAAGAAAATCCTCTTCCAGTTAGGTGAGTGTCACAAGACTACAATATTGCAGATTTTTGTGGTTTGCCGTACATTAGCTTCAAATTTTCTCATGGAATGCACATCTCCTCCAAGTGGGCAGACAGGCTGTACATTCACTCCCTACTTAGCACGATTCCACTSCTAACAGTGATGGCAACAGATCATTCCAGAAAGCAATACCTTRATTCCCCCATGCCAAAACCACTGCTTCCAGTAGCTGAAATGGTGCCTTCTACCTGAAAATTCAAAGACAAAACCAAGACTCATAAATACGAGTCATTAAAAGTCGTYAAAAACCTTTGGTATGAAGTACTTCCCACAGATGTATCCACTTTAACTGAAAATAAAACACATATTTTAGAAAAATAAGCATCAACATCTGGTAGTGTATTTATTTAAAATCTTTTTTCTGATATCAAATAGTGTCTTKATTCCAGAAAAGCTACATGCATATGTTGTCTAGACTGACCTCGATTTCCGACCTTTTCTACCTGAAAAATCAAGCAGTTTTTCTTGAAAACTATTTGCATTTCTCTGGTTTGTGTTTCCACTACCCAGTTAAGAGTCAGATGCCACAAAAAACTTTAGATATTGTCACCTTTAATGCTTCCAGCATAGCCTTGGTTTAAAAATGCAGGACAGAATGGATACAAATAGAAAATGCTTATTTGATAACAGTGTCATACATGGAGAAAAAAATCTTCTGGTATTTCCATACACACTGAAGGAGCCTGAACTTACCAAGAATCACCAGCCTCACAACTCAGCTCATAGACAAAAGACTTTTGAAGTCACTGCTTTGTTAAAATTGTCAAAGTCACAGCTTCAGGCTCTTAAATATCAGTTGTGTTTAAGGTCGGTGAAAAAAAATAGAAGAGGTAGACTGACCTGTTATATTTAAARTAATGATTCTTGGACAACAACCAAGTGGAATAACTAAAGTGGTAAGAGCATCGCTCCCGGAGATGTGCGTAATTGAAATGTTGATTTGCCTGTTGATTTGAGTGGGTGAAAAGGTTACACAAAATCTCTTCAGCACTCCTTAATAAGGAAACCTTTTTCTTTCCCTTGATTAAGATAGCTCTTGGTGTTTTTATACACATACATTTCAAAATGTGAAATGGAATTAAAAAAAAAAACTAAAAAGGCAACTAATAACCTATTTTATTTAACTATTTCACTGGAGTGTTTTCTGTCTATGAAATACCAGAGAATTCTGAATGACCGTGAAAAGCCTGTGTGTTGCAATGTACATGCAACGACAGTCATACRTTCATTTCTGCTCTGTGGGAAACTCCAGTAACAAGAAATCCTCTAAAGGCTAAACTGTTCCAAGGACATTTGAGAGTTCTGAAATTGAGCATAGTGCAGAACTTTCTGGTTAAGTTGCATTTCATCATGAAGTGGCCAACAACTGAACTGGAAGCTCTCCCCACTTYGGTTGGGTAAGATAAAGTAGAGTTGACAAGAGCTCTCCACCATTCCTGGTCATCATCCTGGACTACAGGCTGGCTGGCTTAGGCTTCCTCCCATTCAGCATCTGAGTACTGCAAATCTCATCCTACAATTTTTAACTTTTCATATGCAACGTACAGAGTGTCAGCAACGCATTTGCCTTCTGGAAAACAACTTGACAGTTCTATATAATTCAGGCCTTCTTTGAATCTACTCTGTAAAGTCTTTTGAAAATCTGTCTCTTAGCATAAAACACATTCTATATTATCTGGACCATTCTTTTAGGGGTCCAGAAATCTACTAGATGCTCTTAGGCTGTCTTCACACCATGACATGGAGCAAGTACCTCAGTACCTRTGCTTACACTCCACAGCTCAAAAGAATGCCAAAAGCATGCAGGTTTACTTTAGAATGTCTCTTTTTTCTTTATTTAAGATTATTAACAGTCCATTGAATTTCTTAAACTTTTTCTTTAACTTTTCTTAAACTTTATCTCTTAAACTTTCTTAAGTAAAGAAATTATGGCCTCAGCAAACCTCTTTTGTTCTGTAGCAGAAGCATCTTCCTTGTCTCTGAGCACCTTTTTAGATTTAAAATAGTTCCTCCAAGGCATTTCTTAAGCAAACTTTTCAAAGCCTTTTATAGGGTAACATTCCTCCTCTCCCCTGCTTTGTACCAATGCTTATTTAAATTTGAAGTTATATCAATTTTGATTCTAGAATGTTTTTATAGTCATGCTGAAATTTTCCTCAAAACAACTCAAAACTTGTACAGACCAGTTCTGTCTTTTGCTGCATAAACCTGTTATTTAGATTTTAGGAGAGGGGGTCATTTTGGTTTGGGGATTTTTTCGTGCTGGTGGGGTTCTTTTATTGTTGCACCTCATCAGAGCATTGGCTGAGAGAGCTGCAGGGTGCTTTGTTCTCTGTAGTGCTATCATGTTCTTTTCCCCATTTGCTGTATTTTTGGACACAGATTGTTATGTCTTTCCTGCTTGGAAATGCCATGGGCACTGCTCCTAAGTGATAGTTGGCCATAGAGCCATCCTAAGCAGTGCAATTCAATTAATTTCCAGTGAAAGTTGTGATGGTGAGAGGAGAGAGGACAGACAGTTCAGAAAGGATATAGCAGGCACTAACTGTGGCTGGTGCTGGCACTAGGAAACAAATGGTTACCAGGCCAGAAAATAATAATTGAACTCTTCAATGTCTCAGGCTGCAGGTGACCAACGTAAAAAAAAAAAGGTTGAAACTCTAAGTCCGCAGTCCTGTGAAATGCTGCAGTGAGAAAGGATTTGCTGCAGACATCAGAAAACAGAAGAACCAGCAATTTAAGCAATTAAGTAGGCAGGGGAGATTACCAGGAGGAGTGAGACAGCTATTTTTGCCAAGAGTTTTGGAATATGTGCCCTATATTATAACTTCCCCCACTGAATGCCAGCCCAGGGGAACAGTGTGAAATGCCAGATGTCTGCAGAGCCTTTAGAACAAGCTCCATCTTTGTATCCCTCTTATCCTTCTCAGGAAAGGCTAATTGCAATGATATCACATAGTGACAAAATGAGCTGATGGTGGAGAATGTTCTGTTATCCTGAACCATGAGAAACTGTCAGATGCTGATATCTACCATTAAAAGGCTTCATGCTGATTTAATTGTTGATTTTTTTTCTGATTGTCATGTCTAAAATGTGGCTTCCAGCTACATATGAGATCTTAGCATGAAGCAGGGTCATGGAGAGGACAGAATAAGTGCATGAACCCACCACCCCTGTAAGGTAACCCTTACACACGTGCCATGTGCTAACACTGTAAACCCCAGGCTGCCAGGAACAATCTGGGGCATGATAATCCTGTAATGAGCAACAGCAGGTGCTAAAGTGCTTAAAGTAAATCACTCCTGCAGTCAGCGAATTGTTATTTATGTCAGCACCACCAAAGAGTGCAAATCTGACAGGATGGGTGGCAGCCAGAGACCCCTGAAACTGGGGACTGGGAGCTGCAGGGGATCCCTGGGCAGGCAGGGCAGGGCAGGGACCATCTCACTGCCCCCACCAGGAGCAGTACAAATTAGGGACAGAGCAGCAGGGGCATCTCCCTGGGGACAGGGACAGCCAAGGCTGGGGCAGGACATCTGCCTGCAAGCGGAGCTGAGGATCAGCCCTCAGTGAGGATGACTGAAGCATCCATGCAGAGCCAAGGAATTGAGTGTGGTTTTATAATATCAAGATTGTTGTTTTCTAATTTTGATTAGATTGGAAAGAGATTACTTCCATCTGCTTCAAGCCCTTTGTTGATTTGGATTGTGAGGAATTCCTATTACTTTTCCAGCTCAGCATGCCTGTGGGTACATGCAGAAGCACCAGCCACTGGAGCTATTGATACAATATTAGCCAAGGCAGCAATGAGCACAGCACAACACAGTGTTTCCAGGATTGGTGCTTTGCTCCAGATGTCTGGAGTAGAAAATTCAGCACAGACACATGGTCTTCCATGCCTCTCCTCTCCAGGCAGTGAAGGACATGGGGCTCTCACAACTCTCTGAGCCATGGCACAGGAGCAGCATCCATCCTCACTGCACAGGTGTCAATGAGACTGAAGGTCTGGCCTGAAAAGTGCTTTCTGATGGCAGCCTCAGGCAGGGTAGATGATTTCATCCAAACATTTTAAGTGTATTTGGACAAATTATTCTTGCCCTAGGAATATATTATACTAATGAAATTATGCTGCCAGCCGTTACAGGCCTGGCAGGAATTGCAACTGTTTTAATCCTCCAAGAAGACATTTGCCCAGGCAATAATTTGACTTGTCATCAATACATTCTTAGCTCAGCTTTTTAAGAGACAGGAACACACAAAACGGGATTGATCTCTGGGTTATTGATGCCTATCACAATTCCATCAAATTTTCTTCTGAAGTCTGTAGCAAAGTGATCTATGAGCTGTATTTTCTCACCTGTGTATTGGAGGTTTACAGGGTTTAGGGAGGGCTTTTTAGCATAATGCAGCAGCTTGTTGGTTTGATTTCAAAAGAACATGGAGCTTGCCAAATGTACTCAAAGGGAAGAAAAAAAGAAAGGTAATTTATCCTTGTAAGCACTGATGCAACATGAGAATAGAACTGTGGGCTTTGTAAATTCAATGCCTAAAGAACAGGTCCTCTGTTGAGTGCTGGGCTGCTGCAARAGAAGAAGATCAGCCCAAAAGAGAGTCAAATTGCAGCTCAGTATTACCTTCTTCGCTGAGACCCTCTACTGATCTTGGGTGTCACTGTCCCTGGCCAGAGCAAGAAAAATAAAGAAATTTACAAGAATAGGGTTCAGCTTACCTTTCTACATGCTGGACAGGTTATTCTGAATTTGTCATCTTATATTTTCTTTCTAGTCAGGGGAAAGAAATCCAGTTGATGTGTCATCTGATCCATTTTAAGCATCTCTGTTAGAATGAGAGGAGCTGAAGGTTTGGTTTTTGTTTTTTTTTCCCATTGACTACTCATTGAGTATACAGTGATTAGCTCAGACTTAGATGTATGACTTTTAAGCTGCAAACAGATGATTCCCAGGCTAATTTTCCTMCTTCTCATCTTTTTAAAGATTTCTCAGTATCCTATTCCTTATCAGCACAGGACGAGTCAAGAGTGCACACCCTTGTTGCTTCATCCTTCCCCCAAAATAACTCTTCAGCTGTGCCCAATTTTTCTGGTCCCCAGACTGCATTGCTCTGTTAAACCACATCATTCCTGAGCAGATTCCCCACAGGACACTTGCTTGCTGTGTGGAGGGATCAGACAGATGCAGGGGGAAGTGCCTGTTGTGGGGTGGTGTGAGAGTGAGGGCTGCCCTGATCTCACATGGGGTTCTTCTCTTTTCAGAGCTAACATTTTTCCCTGTGACAAGACATGCACAGCAACTGGTGTCACTGCTGTGTCACACTGGGTTGTGTTCATCAGGAAATACCCTGATATCAGTCTTTACTGGCAAATCTCTTCAGTAAGATGCAGCAGCCACAACTGTTTCTGCACCAACAGAGCACAATATTATCCATCTTCATTGTAAGACAAAAGAAAACCCATTTGATTTAGGTCAGACTTACTTAGATTCATTGTGGCTTTACCAGCTGGCTTCCCTGCAGCACTGATGTATTTATCTTTGTGTCACTTCTCAGCACCAGAAACATACTGTTCTTCCCAAATTACAGATGGACTCCTGAACTAGAATTCATCTTCTCCCAGGCAAGAAAGGGAGGGGTGAGAAGTTACATGGGAACCAGAGCATAGTAACTTTACCAGCCTAGAAATGGAGCTTGTGAGAGCCCTTTCTGTGGCGTGTGAGCTGCTCCCAGAACCACAGGTAAAGCCTGGCCCCACCTGAATGCTACTCCTGTAGACAAGAGATTCATTTGACCTCTACATGGTTCTTAGTTGGTAGTTTATGGCACAGATTAGTGAAGTGMAGGAAACCTAGATTCTAAGATGCAACCTGTAAGGGATTAAATCCAATGTTTGTATTTTTGGAAGAGAGGGTTAAACTGATCGGCCAAGTAAATAAGGTACTGCCACCTTTGAAAAGTCTCATTATCCTGTCTAGAACTGTCTGACATTAGTGTGACAACTATGTGTAAAGAAATAAAACTGTGGCAATTAGCTATAATTTTAGTCCATGCACATTATCTGCTTCCAACTACAGTTARTCCAAAGTACGGTTTATGTTTGACATCAGTCTGGCAAAACCAGCAGAAGCTTAATAACACAGAGGTTCACTGGCCTATTTATTAATTTATTTATTTGCTTGCTACTGTGTCTGCATCACATTTGTAAAAAGGCCTGCACAGCATCCTCCTCTACTGGAAATAAGGCTAAATTATGCACTCCATCTTTACCTGTGGAGATAGAATATCATAGGAGTCAAGGAAACTGTCAGCTGTACCACCTAGTCAGTTTAAATATAGAGAACCCATTGAACAAAGTATTTAAGCAACAAAATATCTTGCTTATTATTAATGCTRTCCTGAACATGAGGAAGCTCATCTCCCCAGTTCTCTGCAGGCTGTGGTTATGCTGCATAATTACATAATAATCAGCCACACAGTCAATGCCTGTCCAATACCAATTTAAATTTTATTCCATCATAGAAGAGTACACTGGTGCTAAACTGCTTGATCAAAAACAAATTATGACTCAATACCATCTTTAACCACGGGACTTTAAAAAAAAAAAAAAGGGGGTTTTTTTGGTGGTTTTTTTTTTTTTTTGGAAATAAGAAATGTGTGCTTACCAGCATTTGAGATTTTAAATTTATATTTTCCAGAATCAGTATGGGTAAATACTTAAAATGCCTTAGTTACCTCAAAGTCATGACTCATCTGAAATTAGTGGAATTACATGAGTAACTATGTAAAAGAAGCATACTCTCAAGTGCCAAGTTAGGATATCCAGTTTCCCAGTCCATCAATTAAAGCCACTTACACACTACAATCAGTATATCTGGAATCCCAAGTACATTCTGAATACTGTACACTGAAGGAAGAAGTTTGGCCAGACTCAAACCTTCACCCTCTGATCCTGTCTTCCTCTGATGTTTAGCTCCATTCAATCATTGACCACAACTGTCAGCAATTCAGTCTCCCATTTGTGGTTTCAGATTCCTTCAGTGTCATGCATGATGCACAGAGACTTAAGAGGAGGCAGACTTAATATGGAAATGGTTGGCAGCATTAYTAAAGATCATCCACCCGGTTGTGAAATCAGGGGAAAACCAGATATCACTACACTCCCATACCTACTTTAAATAAACCTAGCTCTTGAYTCTGTCTTCTAGGCCTAAAATAATACTGCAAACTATGGTTTGAGGGATTCATTAATCCTAAACGTACTGAAATATTAATATAGAAGACATTATATAAAGCCATCTAACTGTTCATTGCTGCAAATGTCAACAAACTGCATTTCACAGGACAACAAAACAGTTAGAAAAGTCCACACAAGATAAATCCAGGAATTTCGAAACACTCCTTCACCCACCAAATCAAACAAAACAAATTCCTACATGTTTTGGGAAAGCTAGAAGTGTAAAATTTTTTATTTAGATCCAAAGAGACACTGTAATTTTGAAGCCAAAAACTCTCTTTTTGCTGTTGCAAAGAAGTTGGAATCATCAAATTTAATTATCAGGTTTGTCCTTATTTTCAGAAAATCAGGAAGAAAATGAAATGCCAAGTAATTCAAAGAGTRTGAGTACAGAAGTATAAACATTTTGCACAACGAAGATTACAGCTGGACCTACAATTAGAATGGTCAAACACACATGTTATAGCAATTAATTATCATACTACTGCATTTTGAATCCTGAATCAAATCAAATTGCACCTGGCAAGGTGAAACAGGGACTAAATAGGACATAGTTTGCTCTTCTCCCAGGTCATTCCTATCCCAATAAATGGTTCTTTTAAGGCTTCAAAATAAAAATCTCTTTTTAAGTCCTCAGTGAGGACTATCCTTGAGGGAAGCATCCAAGTCTCCTGCTGTGAAAAAACGTTCTGTCATATTTGTGCAGTGTTTCCAGTTATTCTGAGGTGCTACATGGACCAGACTTGAGTGCACTAACATTTGATTAMGGGACAGCAGTTTCTTCAGTTTGCTGCATGAATCCAAGAACTGGATCTTCTTTACTACTGCAGATGTCCCTTGTCTTTCATGCCAATAGAACCATTATGGTGATTTTTCCCCTCTCCTTCACCACAATGACAAACACCAGCACAGCAAACATTTGGAAGTTTTTCACATGAAAAACACAAACAGAAGAGTCCTAACCTAACCAGATGTGCTGTGCTGTGAGGAAAAAAGCAGCCAGGCAGACCATCCTGCTTATGAAAGAATGGTATAATGTGCATCAYGGTAACATGACAAATATCTGTAATKAATTTCATACTATGTAGGAGAAAAAAAAAGGTATTTTCATACTGAATATGCTGTACCATGCTGCAGGTCTTTGCTCACTGCATTTTAGAATGACACYATTGGTTTGTCTTTTTGTGTGAGTTTAATTACAGTGCCACTTTAATGCTGCCAGTAATAAGAAACTATTAGTACTGCTCTTAAAGAGGCAAAATACTTTATTGCAAAGAGTTAGGAATGCTCTTAAAATRATAAAGGGCAGTCAAGCAACCACATTTGCTCTGCCAAGAGCTTTTAAGATGTAACCTAGAGGACTGAAGCTTCATTACCAAAACATTTTTCCATTGCCACTTGAAAAAAWTTTGCCAAATTAGATGACTAAAATGTAGGTAATAAAATATATTTTAACAATAATTGCATGCTTAAAAATGAAAAGAAAAAGTAGTTCTACTTTCACTGATGAGATGACTTTTGGGACTGGCACTATTTTGGACCTTAAAAGTAGATGGATCAATGTCACTGAAGAAGACAGAGACTTTTATGACYCCGAGACTTTGGATACAGGGGTTCATCTGAGAGTTCAAATTTCAAAGAGCAGCMTACCAACATCAGGATATGTGTTTCYTTATAGCACAGATATAACATTTAAAAGAAACAAATATTCCTCAAGATAGGCTCTGAAGATTCCTTAAYAAAAAGTGCTCAATTGTTCTGTCATTTCTATCCATTACCAGTGCCTAGGGCAGCTGGAAATGGTGCTGTGCTTCTAAACCATGCAGATAGGAAGTGGTAGTCAACACAGCATCTGTGGCAAGTCAGCTTTTAAAAAAAGTTATATTTAGACAATACTTCAGGTTACATCAGTCTGCCTTTTTCTTCTTGGTTGAGAGGTCAAAAATGCTAGAGACTTGTTTGTGTTCTGAGGCTGCATAGTTCAAGGATCTAYACAGGGTATGAAGACATTAAATATTCTCCAAATCTTCCAATACCCTCACACTCAGAATCACTGATGTGAAGCAGAATGGAAAGGTTCAGAGATCACCAGTATAAAGATGGCAACTAGAAGAGCAATTCCATTAGGCAGAAGAATACTTACACTAAGGCAGCCAAGAAGACATTCCAATCTGRGTCTAGCAATGCAATAAGATACAAATACTTTCATTTTCAATTTAGAAACTTTCAGTCAAATTAAAAATTTTTAAAAGCTACTGGAAGTTCTTGGCATTAATATTAAATCAGTGCTTTAGCTGTGGAAGCTGGTTCACTCCTACAGTGTTTTTAATTGATYGTTTCTGAGGATTAACCATCTTCAGGTTTCCTGGAACACTGTGTCTTCCTCTGAAATAAAATGGGTGAAGTTAGTCAGCAAATGTCACATTGCCTGTAAGTTTTAACTGCTAAAAATGTGCATGCTTTCTATATTTGCATATCTGATTACTACTGTGAATTAATAAACCTGAGAAAGGAAAAAAACAAGTATATTTCTAAGTTCRCAGGTTAGCAGAGCATCTAATTATTCTGCAAACTCATTCATCTCATGATTCCTGTTACCTAAGTGATGTCATTTGAAGAACATGAACAGAATACTAAATACTGGGACTAGGAGAGTGATAAGTGGTTACAGAGACATTTTCATCAGTTAAAGAATTTCCACCAGAAAAAGGGAAAACACTTCATGTAAATGTAGTTACAGCTCTCTGCAGGTATTCCACTCYGGAAAGCCAGGCTCTTGAGCCCATGATATGCCTGCAGGAGATGCTGCCAGCAGATTTTGAAGTGGTACTCATCATGGATACATACACCATCTAAATGAAACCAACYAGAGCTTCACCTTGAYCTTCTAAAAAATCATTAGGAATGTWAAAAAAATCTCCAGGGAAAGAATGGTGCTTTCCCAAGCTGGAAAGGTCATTCTCCTGACCAAGAAGCCTGCCTCCCTGCTCCTATGCAATGTTCCTTTGTTTCTCTTCTGTTCATTACTGCAGAGGAAACACAGCACTTTATGTACTCTAAAAACAATATACAGAGCTTTAGTGTCTTTCTGAAGGCATTCTGAAGGCAAAGGCATTTTGAAAGATAATATATCACAACATCACACCATTATATTTGTCATGATACCCAGGTATGTGATAGAAGTATGATGACAGTATCTGCAAGCTTCAAATTTGTGGGAAAAAAGCCAACAAAGGCAAACCTAGGGCTCACTAGTTTTCTTGGGATTGACACATCCTTTGTTTCAGCTCTTACAAGAAGTCTTGGTCTTGAAAGGAGAACTATGCCCATACAGATATGGAGCTACTTCTACTCAGAGTTGGAAGATCACAATCCAAGGTGGCCCCAGTGTTCTCAACAATCAATTATTCAAATTAAAATCAGTTGATTACTCAAAATCAACTGATTAAACTCTAGATCACTGTACAGCTGGACAAAGCAGACAGAAAACACCTGTGTAATTCTGCAGGCAGCAAAACCTCTTCCACTCAAAACCAGCTGGACTTACAGACTTAAAGCCAGGTAACTGCAGCAGTGCAGTGTTGAAACTGAGCTAAAAGCCCCACCACAAGTAAAAGCAAGGGTCAGAATGACAACAAATTGCCTGCTCAAATTTCAACAGAGATATGAGCCATCAAGACATCCATGTTCTTCCCAACTGTCAGCTAGCCTATSTTCTTATCCTCTAATAACCACAAAAAGACCTCCGCTGAATTTGCTTCTGTTTTGGATGGCCAGGAAACTGAATGCATCMACAATTAGTGTTCACAACTACCCCCCAAAAATGTTTTCAGTGTTGGTTTAATACACAGGTTTGGCTTTCTATACCTCTTCCTATAGTTAAAGCAAGCATTAAGCAGTTTCTTAGTATGGTTTGAATTCCAAWGCAGGTATTTTGTAAAAGGGCAACAGAGGTGATATAAGAACTCCAGACAGAAAATTTTCAAATTATTTTCAAGAACATGMACGTCTTCTCTTATTTCAGTGAAATTATTTCTCATTAATGTCAGCTTGAAAAAACAACCCCAGGCTATAAATCAAAATATAATTAAAAAGGAATAATATAAATATGGCTGTAGTTACCTTGTGATGTTCATGGGGTGTATACTTATATTCTAATATTTTCTTAACATACAAACTTTGCCAAATTCCCATTCTTACATCCATGTTGCCAGCAAAGATCAAAGTTTGTCCTCACAGTTCTAAGTCACTGGTTATAAAAGTCAATCATTTGAAAACTAGGTCCTTTTATACTCAGGACAATTTAAAAGATGAAAAATTATCTTCAGGTGTTTAAAGAACATTGATAAAAAAAAAATCCTCTTAGGGAAAATGGATTGAAAGGGGATCTTTTGTTGCATCACACATCTTCTGAGACCAGCGGTTACAGGACACTTTATTTTCTTTTATACTTTATTTTCTTTTGTTTGATATAAAGAAAATTACAGAAACACGCTGTCATAAAATTTCAGGATAAGTAATGGTCATCTAAAATGGATTGTAAAAAAAACCCTACCATAATCACAAATGCTAACCGTCAGCAAACCTCCATATCTGGCTGATGATATTTAATCTCACATCAGAGGCAGTGAATCCTTCTRGTTCTACCCTTCTGACCTTCTCCATATGAACCATGTTAAATATCACTGGGGCCAGAAGTGATACAGTGGCATATGGAGCACTTCAAACCGACACAGTGCTTTTTATGTATTGAAAAACTTCAGTTATAGAAATGAATTCATATTGTACTGTGTTAATTCATATTCTACTAATATCCTCTCCTGGAACATGAAGAYTCACTGTTCCAATTTATGAAATTCTGTGATTCTGTGCTTAAACAGAATGAAAGGAAAAGGCTGGTAAGCAAATATGTCTACAGGATATCATGTTTATGATTTACTCATTACATTTTTAGATGTTCCCAATATATATCTTGTGTATGCTCATTTTAATAACACAGGTAAGTGGGTTTGTGGAAGAGTATTTGTGTGAGACATTAAATACATAGAAACCATACTAGCTTAGGAAGTCCCCAAATATAAAGTATTTGGGAGAGTTTCAAAATTAAGTATTACGTCTGCTTGCTTCCAGACTTGTTTATTTCCACTGGAGGCAGGTGACTGGGTCCAACAAAGTTTKGATATATACTCCCTATATTCTTCACATTTTATATTTTTAACATATTCAGTTCASTTAAAAAATAAATCTCCAATTTCAAGCTTATCCACAACTTTTACAATCAGAAATTAATTTTATTTCTGTATATCTAAGAGCAGGTGGACTGTTTTCAAATTTATATTTCTAACCCACAAAACTAAACAGAAGTCTGAAAACAATGATTTAAACATATGCATTTTCAACATTTGCATTAAATAAAGCTCATTGAAAAGCAATATCAAAAATTATGTTGAGTAATACTTTGTCAGTGGGATTATRCTGTGATAGTTATCATGAACAGAAAACAGCAATGTTCTAAACATAGTACTTAGSAAAAAATAATAAACCAGAAAGCAGGGAATATAAAAGAAATTTACCTCAGTATCTGTTTTTCTCCCTTGCCAGTCAGAGCATCTGTTTTTTGCTTTTCAACAATTTTAAGTTTAGCTGAGGTCTGCAATAGCCAAATTTTTACAAAACAAGTTAAGTCCTAACCAAAATCACAGTTACAGAAGTAAATAGGATTTGCRCAGATTTACTTTATTGAAGGCAAGAAATTTTTGTACTTGAGGAACTCTAAYATTAAAGATGATGGCTAGTATAATTTATCACCTTCTGATAGCTGAGGAGATGGGATTCTGTGACATACGAGGCAAGAGCAATGCCAAGGTTGCTTTTTTAATATATATGATTATAGAGTGCTGGTATATATGATTATTATCCATAGCACTGTTTTTGCTGGTACAGTTTACTCCAGGCCTATCCCAACTAAAATTAGCCATTGTTGTACAAGCAGCTTTCYGGCTGTAGCAGTCTATAACCCTGGGCCTTTTCTGCAAAAAAATCCCAGTTGCAAGTCAGATTCCACTATGCTWGCAACAGTTTGTAGAAAAATCTGGCCTGAGAGAATGGCCTTTTGTAAAGAACCACTATGGTTCTACTTTGCCCAGCTYTCAAACTGATTTCTGAACACCACTAGAGAGTGCCTTTAAGATCTGAGGACTCCAAATCCCAAACCAATGCTTTGCTAGATTGAAAACAAAACAAAAAAAAGCAAACAAGAATACACCAGAAACCACTGATGCMCCTAGTATGAGTTCTCAAGATCGTGAATTTTTAATTTATTTTAAAATGATCATTTAAAACTGACTACATCCTTATGGACCAGACAAGAAAAACATCAAAAGTACTCAGAAGATAGATATATTTAGGAAATATAAAAAAAGGCAGAAAAGCACTCAGTGATAAAAAAGGTAAATAAAATAAATGGCTGCTCAGAAGCATTTTGTTTTCTCCTTCTGCCGCAGGCTTTAGGAGGGATCTAAAACAAAGCARGAAGAACCTAAAATACCTGGCACTTTTTTAATACCTAACAGTTAAAAACGTCCATTCTATGATTTTCTGGGGTTTTTTCCCACTGTCAGCTATAAAAAAATTACAAACAAAATGAGAGAAAATAAAGGCTTAAAAGAACTTTATATCCATTCTCTGTAAATAAGAGAGTGTCACTAGGATACAGTGTTGTCACAGGACAGCAATACCCTGTGGTCTATTTACCGTGCAAGAAGGTATGGAAATTGCTAGCCTATGGGTATAYCCTTCTAACTCAACAGCAGCCAATATTAGTGTGCAGACTCTAGAACATTGATATTTTAATACAGTTGAAAGATGTATTGAATGTACATCTGCTTCTGCCTCTACTGTTAAAGTGAACTGTTAAAAGAGAAGGCATACATATGCAGATTTTACGAAARCATAAAAGTCCAATCAAAGTCATGGCAGAAGAAGACCTGAAGGGAACAGATAAAAGACTGATCCTTTTGAAATCAAYAGTAAACCACAGAATCATAGAMTATCTCAAGTTAGAAGGGACCCATAAGGTTCATCAATTCCAACTTCCTGCTCCTTGCAGGACTACCTAAAATTAAAGACTGTCATCCCRTTGCTCCTTGAAGTCTAACAGGTTTGGCGCTATGAGCATTTCCCTGGGCATSATGATCCAGTGATTGACCACCCTTTCAAATGAAGACCCTTTTCCTAATGTTCAGTCTGCACTTCCCCTGATGCAGCTTCATTCCTTTTCCTCATGTCCTATCTCTGGTCACCACGGAGAGATCAGCACCTTCCCCTTCTCTGCCCTCTTGGAGGAAGGTCCAGTTAGCAGTGAGGTCACTGCTCAGCACTGTGGCCACCCCTCAGCCTTCTCTCAACTAAGTGACATCAGCTGCTCTCCATAAATCTTGCCCTTGAGGCCAGACCCCACTGTTCACCCTCACTGGGACACACTCACATATTTTGATGTCCCTCTTAGACTGAGGTGCTCAAAACTGCACACAGAARCTGAGATGTGAGGGTGACTGTCCTGCCCAGATCAGCAATGTGCAAGGTAGATGTTTAATCTAAACTACTGACTTAGGCTCTCTGCTTAGAGAGACAGAAGGAGGGACAGAAAAGTCCCTGGGGAAAATTAGTTTCATCTTGACCTAAAACAGATGTGATACTTTGCGTCTTAGACATAATTTTTTCTTCACAGATTACAAAGGATTCCTCTACAACTACTTTCAAATGGCTATTTGACATTTAGAGAACTAAAGATAGGAATATTGATCTGAAGATGAATATTTTGCTCTCATATGGAACTAAAATCATGAAAGTAAATAATTAATTGCTGAAAATATAATGCACTAACTACCTTGAGTGTTGATGGCAAAATCCTAKAGCCCAGTGACTCATTATGAAACATGCCAGTGCATATATCTCACTTCAAATCATGTTTAATGCATATTTAASTGTTTTTATAGGGAGCTGAACACAGGCACTCCTCTTGCTAGCATGTTCAGTAACAAAATCGGCTTTTATTTCCTTTCTTCCTCCAGAAGTTCTCTGTTTCACTGCTAATGTAAAGATATTAACAGTTATCATGAGCATTTCCCAGGCTTTTTCTTGGTTTCATGCTGGAAAGTTCACATAAGCAATTCTTTTAGATTTCCCAAAGTAGCAATGAACCATGTAAGGGAATCAGTTGCCCACTGTGCAAACAACATGGAAACACTGCTAATTACAGGCTTTTACCCCAGCTAGCTATGAAAGGGACTCAGTGGCAGCAATTCTTGAATATCACACCTAGCTATTGCTTTTACATTATTCAGGAATTTAGAGCTTTTCTAGAGTAAGAAGTACAACAAATCTTTACCGATTCTGTTACAGGTTCCTCCAGTTTGTAATATAAACTTTCATGTACTACATAATTTGCAGCAATAAAATTTAACCTGTGACTTCACCAAAACAAGGTTTCTTATCCCTTTTTTATAAAATTAATGGAAATATGTGTTGTATTTCATTCTGAACTGGTTGGATAGTTTGTCTTTAAAAGAAAAAAGGAGAAATATGAAAAGGAGGAATTACTACTTAAGGTGGGTGTCACTACTGCTGATAATTGGCTTCTGTTCTGTTCAACTGTATAGCACTCTTGTGACTAATGGATGACCAAGTATCAGAAGTTGCTTCACTTTTCTATGCTAGGGAACACTGAAAATCCAATCAATACAAAAGCAAAAGAAGTATTTAAAATAAATAAACTGTACAATCATTAAATTTATGGTTATTAACACTTTTTAAAGCAGCTTTTGTAAGATATTTGGTATAGAAGTGAAGTGATAAAACACCCTGATCTGATGGCATTGACAGATGCTGTTGTTACATTAAGAAAGCATTAAAAGTTAAGGAGTCACATATTTCTTACCCGTAAGATCTCGGAGAGGTACATGCGCCGCTCATCATTAACTTTGTGGTAAGCCTACAGTTAAGACAAGATATAGGGTATCATTAAGCACAWATTTTAAAAGCTGAATCATACAGAAGATTCAGATATACAGCAGAGCCTTTATCAGTGACACATTTTGTGGAACTATTCTATTGTGTGTTCCATACACAGTGTCTGCTTGTCACACAACATAACAGCTTTTAGAGTCTAGAGGGATAGAGTGATTACAGACCTTTGCTTCTTGTTCCAGTCTAAGTTCATAGTCCTTTAGCTGATTCTGGAGACTTTTCTTCTCTTCTTCTAGCTGTTTAAGAACCCTCTTTAAGGAACCCTGTGGTTATGGTAAATAAAACAGTGTTTTACAAATACTTCCATTCTCTATAAAGATGTCACCACCACAGTCCTTATTCTTCAAGCATTATGATCCTAGTAATTCTCTTTGGTTCCTGTGCATTTCTTGTTTTCACGGTTCTGACTAGCACACTGTCGAGACAAAAGCAATTAAGCATATCCTACAATTATCAGCTATGCATTACACATTTCCACTGTGTTAAAATGGCACAGGCATTTTCCACACTGCTGCTCCTTGGCATTTTAGCAAAGTCACCTTGTGGTGAACAGTCAGAATTGCTCCTTTGTTCTAGCCAAAATTCCTCCTGATGGCTCTTTTTCAGCAGGAAGAAGATTTCACGTCTTACTATCACATCCATTTTCAAACCACTTGCTGAGAGAGCCACATGAGACATCAAAGGTAACTCATATCAATTTGGCTAGAAAGCAGTACACTGTGGAGAGACTGTCTTAGGTGTGCAGCCATCTACCTTGTTTGCAATTGGAACGAGCAACAGAAGTACAATCCATTTTTGGTTACTGGCACTGGCCAAATCTTTGCTTGCACAAAATACACACCAAAGCAGGTACTCCTCTACTTCTAACATAGGAAACTGGTTTTCATAATCCCCATTCATAATTTGTTACATTCCATCCAGTAGAGACATTATAGAAGTCTCTAACGTAGAGTTTCGCCCTCCAAGTTCAGGAATAMTGCAGTACAACAAAGAGGAATTTGGGCAAACATGCCAGGAGGCCTGTGTGGATGAACAAGTASCTTCTGAACAAATTCAAACAAAGAAAGAAGCCTAGAGAGGGTAAGAGAGGGTAAAAACATAGGCTGGTAGCCTGGGAGGAATACAGGGATTGTTTGAACAGCCAGGGATCAATTTAGGAACATTACAGCCCTGACAGAATCAAACATGGCCAGGGATGTCAAGGRCAACAAGAAAAGCTCCTATAGGTATGTTAGTGATAATAGGAAGTCTAGGGAGAATATATATCCTTTCCAGAGAATGGATTAAGAGCAGTCTTTAGAAGGAGGACTTGTGGATGTTGGTAGATGAAAATCTTGGCATGATCTGGCAATGTGGCTTTAAGTCCAGAAAGCCAACCATGTCCTGGGCTACATCAGAAGTGTGACCAACAGGGAAGTGATTGCCTGCCTCTGCTCTGCTTTCTTGAAACCCCACCTGGAGCACCTCTGTGGTTCCCAAGATAAGGATCTGGACCTGTTGCAGCAGAGAAGGACCAAAGAAGTACCACAAAAATCACAGGGCTGGAGCCCCTCTACTCTGAAGACAGGCTGAGAGAGTTGGGGTTGTTCAGCCTGGACTAGACAAGGCTCTGGGGAGACCTTATAGCACCATCCAGTATCTGAAGAGGGCCTACAGGAGACCTGGAGAGGGACTATTTACAAAGGTATGTAGTGACAGGACAAAGGGGTGATGGCTTTAAACTGAAAGAGAACAGGTTAGATTAGATATTAGGAAGAAATTTTTTACAGTGAGGGTGGTGAGAAATAGGTACAGGTTGCCCAGAGAAGTTGTGTATGCCCCATTCCTGATGGTCTTCAGGGTTGGATGGGACTCTGAGCAGGACAATCTAGTGCAAGGTGTCCCTGCRCATGGCAGGGGCATTGGAACAAAATGGTCTTTAAGGTGACTTCCAACCCAAACCATTCTATGACTCCTATTATTCAAGGTCAGTTTGCACCTKTTTGTTCTTGTACTTCAATGTCTTTTAAATAACTGTTCTTCCTCCTTTATGTTTGTCCCCAGCATGTATAGACTGAAGACATGAGTATCTTTTTTCCACAGTCATTTTGCTAGGATGATTAAGCTGAACTTGCAAAAATTATCTTTCACACAGCAGGCTGTCCTTTCATCTAATCATCCTCGAAATCCCTTTGTGCACCAGGCTGGATCTTAGCCTTCTTATGGCTGGAAAACAGAACTGGCCTACAGTATGCAGTACTCCAAAAGCCATCTCACTGCCTTGAACAATGTTAGAGTGATACTTCTTTACCTATATAAATTTTAGGATTGCATTTTCCTTTTGTACAGCTGCACAGTGATGGCTCACAATCAACAAGGCATCAGCTAGAATACCCAGAAGCTCCTCTGTGGTTGTATCAGTTCTCAATTCATAAYATAATTGCTTTACTATTTTCTAAATCCTCTGGTATACACTATTAAACTTTATTCACATTTTTTATAATCTAGTCTTCACTGTCTTTCTTTTTCTAAATCACATCCAGATCCCAATTATATTATATAATTGGTTTCAGGGGAGAGATATCAGAAACTAATTCTACTTTGTGCATCAAGGTCATGCATTAAATATTAAGAATCATCCTAAACCTGGTCCTGGAAGACCTCTGCTTGTACTCTCCCAGCAGACTCCTTCACTAATCACTAGCTATCATGTTCCATTTGCCAGCTCTTTACTCCTTTAACAAATCTACTCATTTTCATTTTCTCCAAATTAATCAGTCACTTCCCATGTGACATTATATCTTTATCAGAGGTCACAGTGAACAAGATTACTATATTTATTGTAACAACAAATCTATTGTTTCATCATAGAATGCCAAAAGGGTTGCTCACCATGAGTTCCTTTTAATATATACGTATTTCAAATTCATTTTGCAACAACTATTTCACTCTTTATCTTAAAACTGGGAAAGAAGTGTTTTTCTCCAGTGCACACAAGGTGCACATGTTTATTAGAAACACTTGTTATCAGATTAGTGATGTGACAAGGCAGTTTTTTCAGAATCCTAAGATATGGATTACGCATTTTCCTCATTTTAAGCATATCCAGCTCTTTGAGTTTTCCTTAGGATTTAGTTATTGTCATTTCTTCTTCCAAGCATTTGCTGACATTAGCTATTTTTTCCTTTCTTCTGCATTTTTTTTGTTTCTGCCTTTACTTGAAACTTAGCCAATATATACGTTTAAAGTGAATGAATTAATGATCAYTTGATTTGACAGGCTTTTTGATTGGCTTTTCTGCAATGTTCTTGTAGATTTTAAAAATCTAAAATAGCATCGTGTCCCTTTTATCTATTATTTTCTGATAAAATATGTTAATTATCCACTGAGTTTTGTGCTTCATCATTATTAGCACTTGGTTTTCAGCCTTTATTTAAAAGTCTTGTGTATGATACAGTTTCTGTCAGTAGACTACTAATATTRCATCCAAATTAATCCATCCAAATATTCTATTTATATGCATATTTGACTGGATGGATGAGATTCAGTCTGAGATGAGGGTATCTACATTTCAGAGTCCAAATGTGAAATGAACTACTATTAAGAGTCACAGTGAACACAATCAGTGATGTGCAGTGATTCATTCAGCTGAGCAGCYAAAGAGCTCAGCTCAGTTCCATCTGAGTTGTTCTCGAGAGTCCAAGGCATTCACATGTGGCAGATATGTCACATAGGTTACACAAGACACGTCCTTCTGGAGCAGTAACAGGCTACTGTGCACAGAAACATCTTCAAGACTTTTTGCTTACACAATCATTCCACTGAAGATGCCAACCAAATAAATCTAGATACAAACCTCTTTACTCAGCTGACTGTATTAATAAGACCTGTAGCTGCCTATAGTAGGAATTAAAAGACCTAACAAAGAGGTAGACAGCTACATACAGAAAAGTAAATATTTGWGTCCTAATATTTAAGAGAGTAATATTGTTTTGATGTGCTTTTCAATATTATTTCCCAATACTATTGTTACTATGTTTTCCAATCCATCCTCAATATGAATTCATCCAAACAGCCAATGARGAAAGAATCAACAACATTATTGTCAAAGTCTCTCACATCTGCTGCATACCACATCTATCTCTGTTTTGTTCTTTCCTGGCAARTGTGTACCTTTAATACTTTTTATCYTTTCATGTTTTTGCTATCAATGCTATTACATTCCTGGTCAGTCAGGTTCTTCCATTTGTTTGCTCAGGTCCCTTGTGTAAAATAAGTATCTGYTTCAGAATTTTTTTTTCTTTTTATTTCTAACACAAGCATCTTCTTAGTCAAAATAGATTAATCCTTTCCTTTCTATATCGATTATTTGACCATTCCCTTAATAATCAGTTATTTCTTCTCAATACTCTAATGCTTTTGTTTACCAAATTTTCCTGGTAAACACTGAAACAAGATAACAATTCTCCAAATATTTTCCCTTCTTTTTCCATGGGAATTTTAAAATTTTTCCTATTTATCATGCTAGTCTCAGATCCAGAAGGCCAGTATCCATATATTGTTTATTTCTCAGGGAGTTTATGAATTCCTACTGCTGGTAAAAAAATTATATCTGCCTGTTTTAAGTCTCCAGTCCTTTCCAGAATCTGCAGATTATTCCAACTTTTATTCTTTTGCATAATTTTCAGCATAACGTGTTACTCATTTGGCTTCAAATTTTATTTTTAGTTTCAAAAATTACAGGTTTCATTAGGATTTCCCTAGGAATACTTTCTGTYAAAAATCAAGATTTTTCAGGAGCAAGGTAAAAGGCACAGTACTTTTAAAACATGTTGCAAGAGAGAATAACCCCTTCCACTGTTCAAAAGAAAAACAAAGATATACAGAAGAGCTGTGTTTTTGAAGAGTATTTTGCCCCTGATTGAACTGTTATTAACTTTAATCTGTTACAATGGGCATACTGGAGACATGAAAAGAATTGAGGGGTCATTGCAGTTTTGKTTTTTTTTTCCTAATTGAAGCAGAAGTACCTTGGATGCAGATGAAATCTTGGTCCAAATACAGAAGGCTCCTACAGTCAATTCAGGCAACGTTGGCCAATTTAAGGAGAAAAAGTAAGCTGCAGATTAAAGAGAAGATTTGGCTTAATTCCACTAGGGTCATGTGCTATTTCATTTCAACATCAGTGTCTCTACAGAATTAAACAAGACAGAAAAGACCTCAGCACTGTTGAACTAAGAAACTAATTTTTTTTACCTTCTTGACCTCACTGTACATTAAAGATTATAACCATGTGAGAGCATATTTTGTACAAAATTTTTTGTATCTCCTACTACATATTTTGTATCACCACAGTAAGCTCAAATACAGGAAATACAAAATTTCATGCTGGTCTCCAGATTTGTGCTATGTAAATCCATAATACACTATTTATTTTTATACTAGATTGTCCATCATTGTTATATAAGACACCAAACTCAGTGTTGCAGCTGTTATTTAAAACAGAGAAATTTGGTATCTCTTCAGTGATGGTACTCATCTAATTTCTTTGAGTTCTTTCACTTACAAAGTAAACTACTTTTAGCTCTTTTTTACATTAGTCCTTTTAGAAGCACTGTCTATTTTTTGCTGCCAATGCAGCTGGTCCACTGCAGATGCCTGGGCATTCATTCAGCTCTGGAGCAAGGATGTTATCCAAATGCAAGCAAACAAACCATGCACTACGCTGCTCTTGATGAGCAGGCAGAGGGAAATAGGTGGATAATATGACTAGAAGTATACAGTTACCTCATAAATTGTAATCAACCCCTGATTACAAATCTCTTGTGAAATAAGAAAGCTATAAAATAYTCAAAATTTACAGATTGGGAAGTGAGGCCCAAAATCAGTGTCAGACTGGAGTTGCAATTGCRCTTTAGGCAGAATTTAACATCTTAGTGTTAATAAAGCAGTCTATGCAATGTCTTACATTCTTCATCACATCTGCTTTTGTCAGATAACAGGGAGGCATGTGAGCTGTTGCTCTTGTGATAGCCCATAAGACCAAGCTGAATCGAGCTGCCTGGTTTGCTGCTGGAAACCTTCATGGAGTYTCAATACAAAGTTTCCCAGTGGTCACCCCTCTAACAGGGCACAACCTGGCAAGGATGCTCTATACATATTACCTGGGGCAGAAAGCCTCTTCTAACAGCCTAAAACTGAACCCAGAAATAAAATAGTTGAGTTACATTTTAGTCCTCTGCTTCCTCAAGAGCTTGCATTCTCACATCTCATAGCCTGAGAATGCCCTTGCCACCATCATACTTACCCAGTGCTGAGACAATTTTTGAAGCCAGGATGTCAATGAGTCAGAAATACAAATATTTGCATGGAGGGAGATGGAAGAAGTGAGAAGGGCTGAAAGGTCATGTCTATTTCTGGAGCGAAGGCAGGATTTCAGACACACTTCTTGGGTTTTTCTTACCAACTTGCTATTGGCTTTCCATCTCTAAAATGCAATCTGTTTGAATCCCAATCTAGCTGCCTTTCTGACAGCTAATACGTAGGAAACTTACTCAGCTAACCCAGCCYGAGAACTTCTATTCCTGCATCCATGAACCTGTTTGATGGCACAGAGCTCAGTATGGCAGTACTGAAGTTCTTGTGAAAATCTCATGACGCAAATGTTCCTACTCAACTATAAGACCTCTCCAAGTCCCCAAACATTATAGAATGCAATTTCAAAACCAGACTAAGAAACTTTAAAGGACAAAACTTCAGAGAGGTTCTAGAGGTCTATTTAAGCCTCGATTGGTTGTAAGTTATCTGTCACTCCTATTTTCAAGGCAGTCACTCGGGAACTAGCAGAGTCCTTGTATAYCTGAAGGTTTTAGCTGCTGCACATCAATACAAATCAAGGAATGAGAAACTACAGCATATCAACTCAGCCAAGTCACTAAGAGCTAGATTTGCCYTTCCTGAATTTTGTGGGAAGCATGCAGAAAGAAACCTCACCAAAACAGATTCAATTCTCTATGATCATGGTTGTATAATCAGCTTAATGCTTCATACTGTAAAATAACACAAAAGTTCACAGAAAACAGAATTTAGAGCATACAGTAACACTGACTTGTAGCAGAGTTCTTACATCATGAAAAAGCCTTTAAACAAAGCAAGGACCAATGAAAGCTCAAGAGAACCAGAAGGAGTTTCCTAGCTATGCAGATTCCTCCCAGAACAAAAAATTGTCAACAAAACTCCAGGATGAACCAGTACAAGAAGTTCTGGAAAAGCTTTTTAGAAATAGTTTAACTGAATCCTGAATTTTTTGGGCTTTTTTTTTTTTTAGATAGATTTATTATAGGTTCTTCTACTAAGCCTTGAATAGAAGGACATTGTATGCCTAAAAAGRAGACATAAGCTGACTAAGCCATTTAACCTGAATTTAAGGTCCTTAGTTTTCAATACATCATCCATGTCAAACCACTCTGAGCAAGCAAGTAAAAAGTTAAAAGACATACTGAGATTTTAAATGAATACTTCCTTTATATAACAGATTTTTGCAGTGCTTAGCATGATTCACTCTCAGAGCAAAGAYACATTAATCTTATGTCCAGCAATGACAAAGCACAGAGTTTCATGAAGGGAACACCAATKCTCCAGTTCTTTTTTTCCCCACCATTTTCTTTTCACTTGACTGAAGTTACAGATTTGGCTTAATATTGCAAGAAAATGAAATTATATGGAAAGATATGGCATGAGAATTTTAAGGCCACCCACACAARTTGCTCTCATTCTGAATTTTTCCTTGCCCTGCTCTCAGTGGCAACAAGGGGTGACAATTTCTAACAATAATTTCCCAACAGACAAGGTGACAAATCCATGGCATCATCAAGCAGCTTAAACTTGTTTTCATCAGAGCCCTGCTCATGCAGACTAATGAGCCTTATGGCAATTTGCTTCCTCTTTCATTTTTCTCCATGATTTGGAAACAGAAGCAAAATTTCTGTCAGTTGTGCTGGAAAAAAAAAAAAAAAAAGCAACAAGAAGCCTTTTGCAACCCGTTCTACTTAACGTTTTTAATTAAATTAAGTTTTGTTTAGAAAATAAGGTCCCTTTCCTCCAACACGAAGAGCTGACATTCATCAGGTGACTTAAGTGAATTCTTTAACATATCATTTTAAACTCATTAGTAGCAAAACCAAATAATACAGCTTCAGTTTTACTGAACGGGAAATTGATTTTAGATTGGTATCAATAAGTTCACGAGACATACGTCGCATAAAAAAATTATACCTAAAAATTATTTAGCGTATTTCTCCATGCAACATGCACTTGGATCCTGTAAAAGCGTCAGGGCAGGGGAGGGAAGGCTCCCTGCACTTGCCTAAATGCCAAGTGCCCCCTTGTGGTCAGCATCATCCTCAGAYTCCAAACCAGACCCGGAGTGGAACTGCACTATAATAGGGGAGGGACACTTAAATTCTTACTCCGTGGTCCCCACACAATGCTCACAGGGGTTATGCGCTGGTTTGGGCAGGGGAAGTTAAAACGGAGACCTCCAGCGCTGGGGTTCCGATTGACAGAACAAGGCATTACTGATTCAGAAACGTCTCACTTAGCACCTTTTCCTAGTAGCCCTGAAAAAGGCTGGATTCCTTAGACATTTTCTCTGGAAGATATCCCAGAATCCCCATCAATTGCTAAGGAATTCTTGAGAACAGATAGATAGSAAAGTCACTTGACTCCAAGATTTTTCTCTGATTGTTTTCTTTGAAACACAGAGTGTACTCTGCCTCTGAGCATACCACAAAGTGATTTAAGCAGAACAGTCTCCTGGTTTGAGCAAGGCCACCAGGAGGAACAACTAAATCCAACTTGACAAGGAAAAGATAAAAGGTTTCTTGGAGGTATTTGAAGTATTTATTTGAGGTCAAATGAAAGGAGTAGGAAGGGGAAGTCKGTGAGGAGGCAGGATAACAGCTCAGGGCAGTCAGACCAGAGACAGAACTTTCTCCAAAATGCTTCCAAGTTTCATGAAAAGCTAGGATACCAGATTTCATCTTTCCATACAGCCACTGATGGCTTAACCCAGGAGGAGCAATAAAGTTCATTTAAGAGTCACTTGCTTGGAGAATTGTCAACATTTCCTATGCCATTATAAGTGCTGATGTTCGCCATAGGCAGTTATCAATGCYTACTGAAATACAAACTCTTCACTGCATGTTTTCACAAACCCAAGATTCCCTTCCTGTCATAYTGCAATCACGTATGTCTCCAGTGTGACACTGCCACACATTCTGCTTATAGCTTAAAACTGACAGCAAAAGGCCTGAGGTGGTTGTGTGAGGCTATCAGTTCTGTGGTCATTGTCCTTATAGAAAGGCAGCTTTGCAAAGCAAGTATCTGGCCCTTAATGCTAGAATTTTCTCCTCTGTGGTGCTGGACATTATTGAAAAAAYGGTGATTTATCACAGAAGCCCTGGTTCCTGGGCTAATCTTAACTAGAGCGTTGCTAAGGCAATGCTATCAGGAGTGTGCTCTTCTGAACTGATTTTGCAGTATGCTTTTCAGTATTTGCATACTAAAGCTGCTATCTAGGGATTCATTCTTGCAGAAATGATGACAGAGGAAGGAATAGTTTTCTTTCTGCTTACATGGGAAATTATGCTTAACAGAGAACATGTATTTTACCAAAACTCATTATATGACAAAATGCAAACAAATGAAAGCAGCATGTTTAAAAGAARCAAGTAAAATTCACGTCTCGTTATACTTTAGAGAGAATGCATTCCTTCTGTAATTATTTCTGAAGTACTGTATGACATTTGTATTATTCATTGGGACATAAAGGAAATTACTGACTAAACAGTTTTCTCTGTTGGAACTCCCTTGTGCTTGTCACTGTTATTTTTAATCTGCCCTCAGTACACAGAAATTATTTTCTAAACCCTGGCAGTAAGAATTTCTGTGTTCAAGGTATTGGTTCTGCATTTATTGCTATGTGACATCTACATGATTTTCTGAATAAAAAAAAAAAAGGATTATCTCATATTAGTATAAGGACTTCAGAATGATAACTGTATATATAAATGGTGTAGAGGTGTTTTTAATAGAAAGAAATTATTCATCAGTACAATTCTAATTCTAAAGCAAAAATAGTGCAAGCCATCTGCAACAATTACTGCAAWTTTTCAACACAGAAAATCCTCTATGCTTCCTTGTTCATCACTCCAGAATTTGCATTTGCATTCTTCTCTTTAATTCAAGTTTTTATAGCTTGCTGACTGCCAGGGTCCCTGATGACTAATCTCTCTTTTTTTACTTTCCCGGTAGTGCTTGATATCAAGCAAATATTTTATGCTACCTATGTCTAAATAGGTTGAATAGGTCTACAGACATGTTTTTCTCCCTCTTTTCACTACAGTAGGAGTTTAAATGACTAGCTTGAGTGAACTAAATCTCTTTATTATCTTTGAGATAATTCCTGTTAAATATAGCTAAAATTATTTAGTAAATTAAGAATTGTTAGAGGTCCTTCTAATAACCCTAATTATAATTCTAGGTTTCTTGGGAACACAGGTTATAAATACTTGAAAATAATATTTAATTTTCTAAATATGTTGCTTAAAACAAAATSTACTGTCTAGTGCTGCCACATTCTAGAAATKGTATCATCCTGCTGAAAGAACCACGTTTCAATTTTTCCACAGAACTTCACACAATCACAGAATCAACCTTTTTGGGATCATCAAGTCCAACCMTTAACCCAGCAGTGCCAAGTCCACCACTAATCCATGTTGCCCAAGTGCCACAATATGGGGYTTTTAAATACCTGTAGGGATGGTRACTCAACCACTTCCCGGGGAAGCCTGTTCCAGTGCTTGACAATCCTTTCAGTGAAGAAATCTTTTCTATGCAATACACTTAGGAAGTATATTTTCATATAAGAATATATTTCCTACTCATATGCAACTGCAAGTTGAAAGCTGAATATCACAGTGTACTTTTGATTTTACAGACACTCACATGATGCTTTATATACCCACTCTCAGTATTTTTACTTTGAGCAAATGTATATTGATGACTGGCTGAAACTCTTTCTTTTTCTACCACTCTCATCTGCTCTTTATCCTCATCTGTGAAGAAGCTAAATATTCTCCCCTAATCCCCTGAACAACTCTCAAAAGCCCCAAAAGAATTTTAACAAACTCAAATGCTTGAACACCACAAAAATTATCTGTGTATTTTAACCAACATTTTATCTTCTAAAATTATATATATAAAAAGCAAAGCAGCTCTTCATTCTCCAAGAGTATCTGTAAATAAACACTGACTTTTCTGATGGCTTCAGTTAAAAAAAAACAAACAAAAAATCCAAACAAACAAAAAACCCCAGCAAAGCCCACAAAATACCTCAATATTGTTCTGCTCTTTCCATCTCCTAAAAATCATAAGAAGGAATAAATTAAATATTTCATTAAATCCTTAAAGCACTTTCCGGTTAGTAAACAGGAGGATTTATAAACTCTAAGCTGCAAGAATGAAGGAAGGACTTGAAACTGCATGGCATAGCACACTCTAGACTTTCCCAGGCTTCACTAAGTGAGCCTAGGACTCTTCAAGCTCTCCTCTAGACTCCTTCTGGTATGAACCTTTCAGACATTCTTCCCTTTATGGGAACAGTAATCAAACCCCTCAGAACCATGGCTCATTGGTGAGGAGGCAATGTAGTATTCAGCAGRGATTAGAAATGTACTGGATTGGTGGGAAAGGAGATTATCTTGCTGGTAAAAGCCTCCTGGAGTGCCTGGCAAGGTATAATAGGATTGATTAGGAGAGTACTGGCAATTGGATGGGAATAAATACTTGTGATACTGTAACTATACRCACCAGTCTGTGTTTTACAGGCTGACAGGAATAACATTGTCCAAATCAGGCTCTGCTGTAAATTTTCTGGATCAGTGTTCTGTCTGGGAAGCAGCCTGAGAGACGATGACTTTGGGATCCTGGTGAGCAAGGGGACCCCAAGAAATCAATGCACTCTTGCTGCAAGGGGGGCCTGTGGCTGCCTTGGGCTGCATTAGGAAGATGTTGCCAGCAGGTCAMGGGAGGTAATCTGACCCTTATCTTTAGCACTTGTGAGATGTATCTGCAATGCTGGGTCCAGTTCATGACTCTTCAGTACAACAATGATATGGGCTTCATGGAGCAAGTGCAACATGGGGCTCTGAAGATGATTAGGAGACCAGAGCACCTGACAGATGAGGAAAGGCTGAGAGGCCTGCAACTGTTCAGCCTCGGGAAGAGAAGGCCCAGGGACTCTTATCAATAAATATGTATAAATATGTGATGGGAAGAAATTAAGAGGGAGCCAGGCTCTTGTCAATAGTGCCCAGTGACAGGACAAGAAGACTGAAACAGCTGGAATTCCATTTGGTCACAAGTGAAGACATTATTTACTGTGAGAGTAGTCACAGACTAAGTGATTCCATGAGGTTTAGTATTTTCCCATTTATTCATATGTCTAGTCCAGCTATTCCATCTCACATGCCTTACTGCAAATTCAATTACAAAACCTTCACTTGGGAAGAAATTTCACTACATAACTCTTCCCAACATTCAGGTTTTATGTACTTCCTACTTTGGGATTTTACTCTATATTTTATAAGCAATTGCAGGTAGGAATGCAGTTTTAGACCAGACAGATATTTTCCTTATAGGGAAAAGGATTTTAGTTTTACCATAAGACTTAAAAGGAAMTAGCCCYAGAAAGTTCTCTACACTCCAAGCTACAATTGGCTCAGGGCCAGGACAGGGACATGGATAGGTCTCTGTATCTGTCTGTCAACAATGTAACTGTTTTACAGTTACAGGCACTGCCTCAACTATTAGGTACTTAAACCACTGCACAAAGCTTCTCAGAGCTTTTACAGGGATGCTTACATGGTGCTATGGGCTCAGCACCTGTGAACAGCTTATTTTTATTTGCATTGTACCATTTGTTATTTTCTYCTTTTATTAAACCCTTTTCTGTTACACGGCAYGCCTCGGAGAAGYAGTCTCGCTCTTATTAAGCCACTCTGGGAGTGCAGGCACCCTCAGATAARCTTGATGTAATCTCCACGTGGCTTAATTACACTCTGGCCACGTGTATTATTACATCAATTGCATACATGAAACAATKAAAACATAAGCAGAACCGATTGTTTTGACTTCTAGACCAGGCTGCTGCWATTTTTTGTCATGAAGAAACAAAGACTATATGAGTTTTCCAACTAGACTGTGATTTGTTGTTAAGCCAACTAAATGTCACAGTACTTACCACAGGCATTTTATCAAAGGTGCGAACAATGGACAGTTTATCTACAAATAAGCAGAAAATTGTGACCTGTTGATATAATTTTAACATATCTAATCATCAYTAATTCTTTTGAAAAAGTTATAAATATCCATTTCTACCTGCTGGATTTCCATGAATAAATTCCACCTTATCTTGAAGAATATTAATTTGCCTTTCCAGCTGTTTGTTCAATTCTACTTGTGTCTCATATCTGGTTTTCCATTCAYTATCTTAAAAAACAAAAACAGAAATATTATATTTCCCAGATTAGTTCATGTCATTTTAAGCAAAAGCATTTTTTTTAACTGTTCCTTTTAACTGGAGACTGAGAAAATCTTCACTCAGTAATCCTCATAATAAGCATCTTTGCATATAAAAGAGCTTGAAAATATAAATCAAGGAAAATTTTCACTAGRCTTACTGTGGTCAGAATATTAACCAACTCTGTGAGTTCATATTATTCATAGTTTCATTAATAATTAACAAAAAAAGCTAGCATGGCCACATGTAGTATTTCTTAATTTTACATGTGAAGCACCACAGTTACAACAGTCATGTTTGAAAAGTAAAAATTTAATTTTCTAAATAAAAATTTGAACCCTTGTAGGTCCTTCCCAAAAGAATTATTTTTCTGTGCTTTCTAATTAATTAGCAAGACTGWTGTAATTCACTTACCTTCATTTTCAACACTGTTAAGACTTTTTTCCAGCTCTGTTACAGTCTGTCTCAGTTCAAATATTGAGCTTTCAAGCATCTGCCTGTGGTATTAAAAGAAGTCAATAAATTGCTACAATAGCTAATAAATGGCTCTTGTACTAGTCCTATTATTGAAATTAGAAAAAAATTAGATCAAATATATTTTCAGAAGAATTATCTATTGGTCATTCCTATGTAGTTAYATTACCTTGTCCATACTTAAATATATTTTTCTCTATGGTTACTACAGTGCCTTTAAAACAATGATGCATTTCTACTTTGTGAATAAAGTTACTTCCACAAAAACCCAAGATAGAAATTTCCTAAAATATAATAATTTTCTAGACAACCATCAAAATTTWAAAAAATGTAGAGGGACATTAATCCTAATTTTTCATCTAAAAGAAGATGCCCAATGAGTATGTTTTTTAAAACAAGAATATACCTGAGAATGTGCTATTTAAAATTSTGAATTAATTCTTCATTTTGACTTACTACTTAATGATTAATAGTAATTTCCTAAATTGCACCCATATCAAAACCAATCAAAACAAATGATGTTTTACAACTATCAGAAAAGAAAGCGAGCAATTAAAGTAAGATGAGTGTTAAAAAAAAAAAAACAAAAAAGGACCTCAAGCCACCATTTTTAGGAAAAWATATTTTTGCCCATTGATTAATCCTGTACTCTGGTCAGCCAGAAAGGTGAAAGGTAYCATGAAAACCAGGCTCCTTCTGCCTTGGAAGGCATGACCAGAAGCAGAAGGTAGCAGGGGACTTTGATGAGAGCACAACCCATCTGGGATGCTTCAGACAAGGTGCTGGGTGACTCTCATCCTTCAAAGTGGCCAGATAGTAGTTCAGTGTCTTACAATGAACCCTATGATCTTGATCACATCAAGAGGACATTACTGATAAGTTATTGACCATATCTATATCCATTTTCTGAWCATGTCCATGAGAAATGTTCTTCAAGAAGTAATTATCTAACCTCTGAGAAATCAAAGCTCTGATGACAGAGATGACATTGCATCACCTCTTGCACCTCTTGCCTTGTGCTCACATTCAGTTGATGATACTTCTTTTTCATAGCTTGAAACAACAGATTTCAACTGCAAGCTGCAGAAGCAAACCAACTGCTCATAGAGAGTTGAATAGGTAAGCTTGGAATAAGGAGGGTGAAGAGCTGAAATCACAAAGAAATATAAAGAAGAGTAATTTGAGGTAAGCCAAGTTYGTTTTCAGTGAAAGAGGCACACTGGAGAACAGCAGGACAGACATCTTGAATGGCAAGGGAGAGGTGGGACTTCCAAGCCCTCCTTGCTCCATTGATCTTTTCGTCTCCACCAACATTAAATTACACAGGGGGCACACTGGCAAAAAATAATGACAGTACTGGTAACTTGCCAGAGACAAAAAGGATAAGGTGAAACCCAGCCTAAGATAGCCTGGAAACACGACTCAAAAAGCTTTAGACGTAGGAAAACCACAGGAAATCTGATTGCTGCTGCCTGTTTTCCCCCACTCCAAATAAAAGAGGCAGATGGCTAGGAAAAAGACAAAATCTTAGCAATCACTTCAACACAAATAGATAAGGTTTCTGCAAAGCAGATTTCTTCAACTTCTCAGAGCTTGGAAAAGAGGAAATTATGATGGCAGTGAGTGCTWAAATGGGATTTTTTGAAAGGAAGTAACACTGAAAATTAGAAACAGTCAAAGCTGTAACCAGAGTTGAGCTGTATCAAAATGAAATTGTTTTTGTTTTCAAAKAAATCTTAACTAAGTGCTCAGATGGAGAGGGAAAACACAGGAAGAATGAGTTCTTTAAATCCAGTGTTTCCAGTTTTCAATTTCTGTTACCATTCCAAGACTATATACAAAATTTCTTTTGTTAGATTTTATTATTCTTTCTGCATCATTAACGAAATTGGAAGCCAAATTCCAGTTATATTTTGTTCTGATGACTATAKGTACATAAAAGGTAAACTGTCAAGTGTCCCACTGTAATTGCTACTCTGACAGAAAGTCTTTTTTACATGTGGCAACAGAAACCAGTTTTTTWAAAAAATACAATTGTTATTAAACATTTAATGCTCCAATWGTACCCAGAATGCATCAAGGGTGAAACYACTCTATTTTAGGCAGTGCGCTCAGTAAAATGCAATCCCTGCCCTGACAGAGAAGGGATGTACAAATAAATAAGTTTGAGTGGCTTGGTAAGTATTTCTGGGATTTAATGCATCAGCGTATTTCACATTTCTGAAGTTATTTCTAATTGTGATAGGAAGYGAAGGTCATGCCATGTATCTGTTGGTGTGAACTTCATGCAGCTGTGTCTAGCTGCCTACCTGCCTAGAGACTTGGTCTGTGCTTAGAGGGACAGCACTGCACTTTTTACCTGCAACCTCACATGTGTTAAACAGAATTAGATTATTCAGGGCCTATAAATCTTCTCCATGTCAGTGGACAATTCACAGGCATCACAGAAGAAAGCCTGTAAATCCTGAAACCTCACATTTAATTCATGAGAACCTAACCACATCCTTACATACTAAGTGTAACAAAAAAGCTCTTGTGAAGAAAATGAGAAAAAAAAATGTGCAGTTCAGGTAAGAACGCTCTGACTGAAGCTACAAAAGAGGGGGAAAAAAAAAGCTAGATTTCCTTTTAAGGCTGTCTACAGGTGTTATTTTACTTGACAATGGCAACCACTTAGGATGAAAACAATTTTCCTGCAGGTCTGCTACCCAGGTCTGGATATCTGGAACATGTATCAGGCAAAAGGCTGCCTGAAGCAATTTTCTACAGTGAAGAAAGATACTCAGGAGAAAAGTCAGGAAAAGCTCAGGGCAAGTCRTCAGCTCTAGGGCATCAGCTCTATACTATGGCAGATCTTTACTGAATCCTGTAGAAGATAAAATAAACAGATGCTTTCAGAATCTATGAAGAAAGCAGAAACAATATTGCACAGTGCAGGGGCACCACATGGAAGAGCACACACAGTATTGAAAGCTACGGATTCCTGACACTTGCAGTCAGCAGTGTGCTGGGAAAATGCTGCAGCTTTCCTGGCAAGGATGGCCACAGGAAATGAAATCTCACAAGCTGAAGTAACATACAATTCCATCAACATTACTAAGTAGCTGACATGCATAAATAYATGTTTTTAAGACCTCTTTGTCTAATAAGTACACTGCAGTGTTATATGCCTTCTCTCTCTCCCAGAAACATTTGCCATGACATTTCCCAATCAAAATGTGTATTGAATCTTGATCACAATACAGAGCCAGTTCTGAGCTGACTTTCATTACAGTCAGAAAAAAAATTGAAAGATTTCACAGTACTACATCCACAATCATTGAAAATCAGTTGGTACATTAGSAACAGACCCCTTATGGACATGAATGACTCAGTTTACTCTGTGAAGTAAAAATCTCTTCACGACTGCTAAATGAGAGTGGTAGGTGGGCTGTTAGCAAATTGCCTAATTGGCACAATAATCAGATATGCCAGTAAAAAGAAGACAAGGGTGAGATGGCAGTGAAGGAATGCAGACATCTATCTGTACTTATCCTCAGCTTGCTTTCTACCCAAGGGAGAGAAACTGGCACCTCCTAGGGTGTGAGTCATCTCATGCTAGAACAGCCAAGCAAAGTAGGTCAGATGAATCACACCTTCAAAAAAGCTTTTCTGTATTCATTGTCTRTACATGCCACTGTTTTAGATGGAGATGTCTAACAAGCCTGGTCAATGGCAATTAAGCTGAATAAGAAACTCCTTGGAAATAGACAATAATAATACTGAATATTTGCACACAAAGAATTGTAGAACCCACCTGGAGCTGAAAGTCTTTTACTGTCATGCCATCACCATAAAGGTTTTTATTAAATATATATTTTGCTTTTATCTATAAGTAAGTCACCACAACTCAACTTTTTACCTGATCACCATTAGTATCAGGATCATGTGTCAGGTAAAAGAACTGWTTATCAGAGGATAACTGATCTATTTACCCTGAGACACTACTAAGTAAGGAGATTTATTAGAGGTCATTTGCTTACACATTGGTGCAAGTATGTAAGTAAGCAAAAGTAAGCACAARCTACTTTTTGTGCCATTTTGAATACATAAGGTGCCATTTTGAYTTGTTAGGATCTTCCCTTTCTATTTATGAATTAACATTTCATAAAGTCCACAACTGCAGGACTAGTTTGAAGAGGTGTGCAGCTCAGACACTAAAAGAAACTTGTTCAGGCAAAAAATCAGTATGAATAGAATGCTTGAAAATGGCATGTAAATGTAAATATTAAGGGTCTGAATTAAGGCAGCACAGGAGCTTCTGACATTACCTGTTTTTATTTATTAGCACTCAAAAGGCAATCATGGGGGAAAACACACAGGGAAAAATGTGTAGCTTTGTAAGCAAACCAGGGAAAAAACCAGTACCACCAAGCATGAGCATCAACAATTAGCACKGAAACATCTGCTGCTTTAGCAAGGGGACTGACTGCAGTCTCAGAGATATTTACTGACAGTAGAGATGGGTGAAATCCAGCTTTCTATTTTTACTCAACATTGTGGAAAGAAGTGTGCATAAAAAGCACCTTTGGTGTCCATTTTTTTGTCTTCCCCCAGTGAAGCATGCACCCATGTAAAAGTCTTCTCAGTTTTTTCCCMAAGTGGCTTCCCAGCCCAGTGTGCTCTGCTYGCCTTGGACACATTTAATGCTCTCCATAGTACGTGGTATGGGACTATGTTTCAGATTTGTGATGGAAACTGTGTTGAYAGCACCGTGATGTTACTGTCGAGCATTGCTTGCACTGGGTCAAGGCCTTTTCTGCACCTCTCTCCACGAGTGAGAGGTCTGGGGGTGCTCAAGGAGTTGGGAGGGGACAGGGCCGGGACAGCTGATCCCACTGACCGAAGTGATATTCTGTACCATGTCATATTCAGAAATAAAAACTAGGCTGTTGGAGCTTGCCGGGGCTGCTTTGCCTCGGGAAAGGCATTGTCCAGCTGGTGGTGAGCACCTGGAGGTTTTTGCATCAGCCGCTTTTCTTGCGCGAATTTTCTCTCTTTCACCCTTCCCTCCTTCTCTCCCCCAGCCCACTGGGAGGAGAGGGACCGAGCGGCTGTGTGGGGCTGAGCTGCCTGCTGCGGTTAACCACGGCAGCCGGCCCTATCTTCCTTTTCGGCTGACATTATTTATCCCGCTTCTTCGGGCTCYTCGTGCCACTCGCATCCCATTGCCCAGCCCCTCCCGGTGCCCAGCAGAGCCAGCGGCGCTCCCGGCAGAGCCAGGCCGCGCTGAGGGGCTCCGGGCAGCCCGTGGGCCCAGCCCGCAGCCCTCGCCCGCGCTGACAGCCGCCATCTTGCCGCARGGAGGCGGCGGGAGCCCCGCACGGGCGGTGCTGCGGGGCCGCTACCAGAGCCGCCGCCGCGCCCGGCCTCGCTGCTGTGCCCGGCCTCGCCGCGTCCCCCGCCGGACTCACTGCTTCCGCCTTTCCCGCCCCAGCTCCAGCGCCAAGCGCTCAGGCTGTGGCGCTCGTCGGCCGCCGCCTTCCCCCATTGCCGCCGCCGCCCGTCCCGGTCGCACGCCCCGCGTCGCCGGCGTTGCGCGGGGCGACGGCTGCGAGCGGCCGACGGAGCCCGCGGGAGCGGTGCGCTGAGGCCACCCCGCCCCCGGCACCCTTTTCCCCGCAGTGCCCGCGGCTTTCCTGCTGCCCAGGAAACGCCGAGAGGGGACACGGGGCTGGGCGCCACCGGCAGCTGCTATCGTCGGCACCTGCCCGTGCCCCGACGGGCGCCGCCCCGTCCCCGAGCGCTCGCGTTTGCAGCAGCGCTCGGCCGCCACTGAGGCGTCCGCGTTTGACCGGCTGTTCTTTCCTCTGTGCAGCGAAATGCCCAGCATGTGGCTCGGGCAGCGCCAGAAACGGATGAGGGAAATAGGATACAGCTTTGGCCCACTTGTGAGTTTTGACCGTGTAGGTTGRACTGTGTGCTGAGCTTTTCATGATCTGGGGAAACGCAAATGTGTGCAGATTTATTTTTTTTAACGTTTCTTCTGGATGGGAAGTAACGCGATTTTAAGTAGGCGCTGTGATCCCCATGTGAAGGTAGACACAGTGCAGTGGAACCTGGCCTACGGCATGCCCAGCCCATCTTTTAGCATGCTCGATACTTGTGATCCGTGCTATTCACAAATCAGTGTGTAAGACCCAAATTTGAGACAGAAGAGTTTGGAATAATCTGCCTTAATCATTATCACTGATCAAGTCAATGGTGTTAGTTAGTCAATATATATTGGAAAATAATTATCTTACATTGGTCTGGATTGACACTTTAAAATGTTTGATGTTGCATTTTTCAAACAAGCAATTTCAGATCAGATCATGGGTTTCTCAAGGAAAATCTTTATGATGTGAGTTAATCAGATTATTGTTGCAAAGTGGTATCACCTCTCTCAGTTTCTCCCTGTCACCTTCTCTAGCTGCTTCAGTGCCAGRTCTTGAAATTTGTGTGACTCTTCAATGAGCCAGTACAGCTCCTGAAACATTGAAAACTTATATAAGGGAAAATGTTTAATGTTCTCAGTTTCTGATGGTGGATGAAGTGGCTTACCAGCTGCACAGGAAAGCACCAGACTTGATGCAAGGGACAGGGTGAAACTGGGAGTAATTAGATCTAAGAAGATCAACTCATCATTACACAAGACTTAACGCTTGCTAGAGGAACTATCTGTTCACTTTCCCAGGAAGGGGGTGGACTTCAATTTTCCTTTACTGATATATTATGAAAAAGGGTATCGTTTTCTCAGTTCAAGTAATTCTGTTGCATGAGTAGCAAGCCAAATGCCATAGCCGTACCGCTTGCTGGGTAACAGAGACACTGCTTTAAAAGTTTAAAACATGGGTTATGTATTACCATTACTTTAACATAGCATACTGAATTGTAATCCTAAAGTGGTAGTGTGTCACACTGGAATTGCCTAATCTAATGCCTCATTGATATTGCAACAGCAGGGCACTAATCCAGCAGGATCTAATGACTGGGAGTAGAACAGTAGGAGAGAGAGTGGGAAGCTTGATTCTAATAAGTAATTTTAATTTCACTTGTGTGGTATGTATTACAGCAGGAGATGATTTTTGAGTCTCAAGTTATAACTGATGCTATCAGCTAATCAGTGAATTGTCATCTTTGGTGTAGGCTGAATTCATAATTTTCTGATATAATTTAATCAAGAAACAAATTTAGAGGAGTGCTGCACTGTAACTGCATTTAAATTTAGCTGCTCCTTTTGCCTTTATGTTTTAATGCTACCTTTTTAAGATTCATATTGAAAACACATTTCATAATAAACCAGTAATTTAAGTAATTACTTGCACCTAGGTTAGGTATTCATAACTCACTGAGTGTACTGAATATAACAGGAAAGGTTTCAATCAGTARTGATTTTTCTTGTTACCAGTTTTTGTGAACAACTCCTTCAAGATTATTGTGATCAGCCTGATGAATTATTCTCAATGCGTGGGGACATTCAGAAAGCTCAGAAGAGCCCTGGAATCACAAGAAGTCTGTGAACAGAGGGCACAGGGGAACTRAGGGCTGTATCCCCACCCACACCGCACTCTTTCTGCCCCAAGAGACTTTAATTTGACCTCCAGGATACTTTCAGGTCCCACCCTCACCCAGGGATTACCAGGTATCATAACCAGGTAAGCTCTCAGGAAGCAGGTCACTGTGCACATAAGGATGAGCCCAGACCACACTGGCTGGGTTGGCACAGCACAGCAGGTCTAACTGCATGCTTTGCCTGATGGTTTGGGAACTGGAGAGAAAAGCAAAAGTGTCTTGCGGACTAAGGTCTTGTGTGRGTGCATAAAACTTCAAACCATCAATATTTTTAACAATCACAGCAGTAACAGAGTGACACTTGCAAAACATAAGAATTTTCCTCCATTTCTTTATTCCAAATAAATTGATTAAAGTTAGGTATATGGATACCTTTAAAGGCATTATCATTGTGTTAAGGCTTTTATGGCTTGAGATCAAAAATTTTAGTAACAACAGTTAGGAAACTTGGTCACAATACAATGTGTTTTGGAAACAGAATTTTATACTTAAATGTGTATATGTGATATGTGAAGGCATTAAACACCTAGTTACTTAAAAGCAAGGTAGACCAGTTGCAGAAGGCATAAACTAATTTTTACAAAATAGTTATTTCTGCAGTTTCAGTAATTCATCATTCAGGTATGATGAACGGCTGTGTGGGCAAGGGGAAACTTGTGGAGGTTGTATATTTTGACTTTACCAAGGACTKTAATGTAGTCTCCCACAGTAGTTTTATAGTCAAATTGGTGAGTTCTAGATTGGATAACTGGGTCATAAGGCTGCTGGAAAATTGGCTGGGCCATCAGGCTTGAAGTGTGGTGATCAGCAGTAAAACAGCTTGACTCTGGGATCAATACTTGAGCCAATACCCTTATTTCCTGATTGACAACCTAGAAGACTGAGCACCAGCTCAGCAAATCTGATGACAATGAGTTGAGAGGAGCAGYTGGTAGGAAGGAGGAAAAGGGTGACCATTCACAGGTGGGTGTACAGCCTGGAGAAACCTAATGAAATTCAACAAAAATCAAGTGCAAAACCCAGTATTTGGCACGATCAATATGGATGGATCAATACAGGCTGGAGCAGTGTCTAGAATGCAATACTGCAGAAGATACAGGCTCCCTGGTGAAGAAGGTGCCATGAACCAGCAACAGCTTACAGCAAACAAGACTGAAGGGCTCCTGGGCAGCCATAGCAAGGATATGGCCAGAAGCCTGAGGGAGATGGTTCCCCCACTCTGTTCAGCACATGCTGAAGTGCTTAGCTTTTGACACCCARACAAGTCCCACAGGCTGCATTAGGTCAGGAACTTGCCTTTGTTCAGRCTGGAGAAGAGAAGGCATAAGGAGAAGCTTTGTGCTGTAATCAGCTGTGTAATATTAAAGTCTAAGTAAGATGGGAGAAGCCAAAGTTTCCTCCTGTGTGTATGATGGAAGGATATGCAATAGAATGCACCTGCATATAAAAATGCTTGACTTAGTATAAGGGGAAATATTGAGCAAAGTGAAGTTGGGCAAAGGTTGCACAGAGGGGCTGTGAAGTCTCCATCCTTGGAGATAATTACAACATGAGCAGAACTGGGGCAGAGTACTGTGCTCCAGGCTGGACCTRTTTTGAGCAGGAGGTGGATTACAGACCAGGGGGTCCCTTCCAACCCTCACTACTCTATCATAAGCTGGTCAGCATGTTTTTCTGTAGAGGAAGGCATGTTTACCAATTCATTTTAAAGGATTATGGATTTATTCAGGGAACATTAAAAATATGCTATTCCAAGTTGGTTTTAAACAAGCATTAAACAAACCAGTCAAATGACCCTTGGAACCTAAAGGAATCCATTTAAATACAGAGGTTTAGATTTGGTATAAGAACTGTGGTTTATGTCTACACAATGATCAAAATGCCAGAAATGCAATAGCTTAGAATAACTTGGAGATCATTTAAAGTAATCCTCTTCAGACAAGATCTGAGACCAATGTTGTAGCAGAAAAGACTTAGAATAAATTTGGAAATAAGAATGCCTTAGGAAATCARGTAGTAGTTCATGCACTACACAGCTTAGTAAAACTTCTCGGACTGCCACGTATCAAAAAATGTTCAGTGTGCAAAGAAACAAAACCAAGCTGTGAACAGAAAGCCCACATAAGACAGGAGGTTTGGGGAGCTTAATATATATAAAAGGGAGAGCTGAGATAAGGCAGTWAATGTGAGAAGGCTGTTGTATATGGTAGAAGAAAGGAGGAAAAGCCTATGGAGTTGCTACCCTGGGCCCAAGAAGTGGCAGGTGAAGCCAGGYAAGTTCAACAGCACCATACTATCAGCTGGGAAAATTAACTAAACTTTTGAACAAGGTAAAAGGGAAGATCATGGATGTATCACATTACAAACTGTAAAATGGGGTAGGCATCACTCAAAAAATATCTTTAATCCATTTTGAAAGACTAAATACACATGAAGAGAACAACAGCAGGTTGAGCAGGACACCACAACTTGCCTGATACTGATAGCATTTAAACATAGTTATTCCTCTGTGTGCTCCAACGTGGTCTCCTGAAGACTGTAACACCTTGATCTTAACTGTTGTTTTAATACAACTCTTTTTTTTTTTGATGGTTTGTAGACAAAACTAGAGGTATGAGCTATATGCAAAACCTTGAAATGGGAGGGAGAAAAAATACAAATACCTATATACATATTGTAAATACAGCTCATAGCAACAAAAAATGCTTTTGCTAGGGTGAAGTCCTTAGCAGTCTTTATCTGGTCACACAAGCTGGCAGGTGGCAGACTATAGCAACAGAAAATGTTGCAGTGTTCTTTGGATGGAACATTTTAGTTTAAAATATTTAAGTTCTAGTTGATGAGCTTGTTTATACTGTAGATATACCCCAATATTGTTATTTTATTACTTCTGAAGAAGTCCTAGGTTTTCCACTCATGGATCCATATACTAGCTTCATATCATAAAAAGGTCAAGCACAGATTCTATCTTTATTTCCATAAATCAAAGTTATACTTCAAGTGGTTAGATCCTTTCTTTCACATTTCTCACATTAAGCACACACCTGCAATAGCTACCAGAAAATACACACCTACTGCCATTCTAACAGACTGTAGTTGTTACTGTATTTTTTCAATCTTCTACAAATATCACTTGCCAACAACAATTTATAGTTATTTTCTCCATCTACATGAAATGAAGGTAAGTTGTAAGTTGTTGGCATTCTGTCTGCTGCAGGTACAGCCAATATTAGAATGTGCAGCAGCTTTAAAACTCAATAGTAAAGTGTTAAATAAGTAGCAGTGTCAAAGCATCTCAAGGATTTAACATCTTGAGTTATTTTACACTGTGCTACAAACAGGATGACCAATCTACACAGTAGTGTCTATTCTACACAGCTTTTCATTAAAAGGGTTTATCTTCACAGTCTTTTTCAAACACTTCACACCCTTGTGTGTATTCAGTGCATTTAATGGAATAAAGATGATGAACATTAKAACTATTTGTTCAAACATTAGGAATCTTCCATTAGGTCCTGATATATAATCTGAATCTTTCTGAATCAGCTGAAAAATTATAGAATGCATAGAATTTCCTAGTGCCCTCTAATATTTTCACAGAAAAAATAATTTAATACTTCACAAAACCATACTTACCCTCGCTATGTAAAAACCTGAATTTCAAAGAATCTTYGTATATTCCTTATGGAGTGAACTGGAAAATGCATTTTTCTAGACCTGTAAATACCCTCTTTTAGAAGAAATGCTTGGTATCTTTGGTTTACTTATATGCTGGATGAGGAAAAAAAATTCTGAAAGTTAATGACTACCTAATTACCTGAGGTTCATTCTTCATTTCTCCTAATACGAACTTTGGATAAGATCAGCTGTTTTATAGGTGAAAAGAGGAAATCTTTACAAAACAATAAAACACAATGCTTATTTTAGTAGTGCATATTAAATAAGACAAGGCTTGATTAGTAAAACTAATTCTTAAGGACAGTTATAAAGCCAAAACTGGTAATTTTACTTGTTCAACAATTAGTAATCCTACTCCTTCTGTATCACCACCTTCTTTATAAATATAAAGTTACAAAAATAGTCATAATAGCATTTCTATATTAATGTATTATTCCATATATTATTTTGGAAAAGTGCTTAAAGAGGCAAGTATATGAACTGCAAACTTACATCCTTCCAGTTGCCTAAAGCCCTGATCCAGTTGTTTAAACCCCTTGTTCAGTACAGAACAAGGAGGTGACAACTTTCATTTTTCCTCCTACAAATGCTCTTCCTAGTTTTAGATTTTCCTGTCATATTAAGTAACAGTTGCTTGAAAAGTACAGTGTGACTTATGTTCAGTGTCAGATGAGCAATGTAGTTACTTCTAAATAGGAAGTTTCATCTCTAATGTAAGGCTTTGAGAAGTGTTTATTGCTTTCATTTTTTACCCTTCTTCTCATTATCCAGTACTTTATATTCATCTAGCACAGCATGGCCAGTTTCCTTTGCAGTTTTCTTTACAACAGATTTGATACCAATATGTTCAATGTTAAATGCTGTAACACCAACATTGATTGCAGAATTCATAGCGTCGTCTGTAGCATGGCCAGCATCCTCTCCATACCTGAGGAAAGAGAGCAGTTTTGTAGATTTGTATACTTAGTGTTTTAATCTTCACTGGAATTCTTTTGAGAGCAAAAATTCAGGTATTACCAAGAGAAAAAAACAAGCACTAAAAAAATAATGCCTGAATATCTAAAGAATCAAATTAGAATTTATGAAGCCATCTGAATAAAGGCTGCTCCTCTGTCAGATCAATCGCTCTTTGAAAATAGCAACTGYTCTTTGAAAATACCAATATGCTTCCACTCTTTTTCTTCAAGAACACTTCCAGTCTTTCTCCCTTTTCCCCCTCTAATTTTGAAGAGTAAAAAACATATCTATAGAATGGTAAGAAGGGAGGGGAGACATGTTTTGTGCAATAACTAAAGTTTCTTTTTCACCTTAATTCTTAGGTAAAATTCCTACACCCTCAATATGGAAAGCCAGCTGTATCCGGGGCTGCATCCAAAACASCATGACCAGCAGGRCAAGGAGGGGATTCTGCCCCTCTGCTCTCCTCTTATGAGACCCCCACCTGGAGTGCTGCATCATACAAAACCCCAAAAGGCTCAACAAAACTCCTGAGGACACAAAGAAAATTACAAAGAGATAAAAACCTTTGGTCTCTCCCATGGRCTGTGAGTCCAGCTTCTTTATGGTTTAGTGGACAAGCTGGCAGTCTCAGGCTAATGACTCAACTGTGCACAGAGAGCACAATGAAGGAGGACAACAGTACAGTGAGAGTAACTCCAACTGTTCTGGGTAGCCAACATTTCTCCAGAGTGCAGTCAGACAAACCAGGGCAAAGGGAAGTGTTCCTGGCAGCATCAGAATCCCAGCAGTCAGCAGAGTTACTTTTTCCCTGTACTTGTTATGACCAGAGATTCTTTGAGGACCTCAAGATAAGGCTAGAGAGAAGCAAAAAATATCAAAGAATCCAAAAATCTGTAATATATCAGTACAGCAGCCAGAGCATGTAGCTGGAACTAACAATGAGACTGAATAAAAATAATTGGTGGGTATTTTGTTTTGCCTTTAATTCTCTGATAGAGCAACAGCCTTGAATCATCAGCATTGGATTTGCAGGTCARAAATTAATCTCACAGCGGAAGTATTTGTCAGTTTGATTAGTTTGTCAGTTTGATTATTTTCACCTCARGAACATCATAAACCAGTACAGAATCAGTAAAATAAGTAATCTCATTTAAAGTAGGATTGCAGCTTATCCAGTACAGTAAAACTAACAACTTCTTCATGTCTGATAACTAATATTTTCGTTTGCCTGCCTGAATTGCATAGTTTTTAACTTTTTTTTTTTTAATTGTGCAGATACATACACTGCATCTATTTAAACATTTTAAAAAAGGTAGTAGCATGGGACTTTGGCAGACATATTACTTCTGAAGCTACATTTTCCCCCCATTCCAATCAACATGCATATGATAAGCATCTCTTTAAAATTCCATCCACAAGGGTACTGCAGCTAAGTTTTAGCCATTTCTTTTTATTTAGAGACACTAATGGTGCTCCTTTAGCTTTGTTTCCATTCAGGGGAATTTAGCTCATTCACTAGTATTTTGAGTGGCAGACATCTTTGTCACTGAAATAAAAAATAGCTTACAAAATTATGTAAAAATTTAATATAATTTTAAGGATAGATTTTAAAGATTACATATCAAATATTTTCAATCATATTGCAGTTAGCTGCAACAGGTAGTTACTTATTGGTTTTCACTCTTAGTGTCTCTTGTCTGCTGATCTCCATATTTCCTAAATTTGTATCTAAAACAAAAACATTAATATGAATTTGTGTGAAATGCATACCAGTACAATTTCTTCTGACATTCCTACTGCAAACAAACATTAGCAAGAAACCACAACTGACTAGAACTTTGCTATTTGGCCTCCTATTTGAAATGCATCACAACACAACCCTGAATGCCAATGTGCTTAATATTGTATGCTGATGTTTATCTTGTTACCATTGGCCTGTAGCCTGTATGCACTTTCAGCAGTCCTTTTAATATCTTTTTGCTACACTTATCACCAATTCCATTGAAACTGCTTGCTCTGCTTACTCTTCACTTTCTATTAAATCTACTGCCCTTTTTGTGAGGGGTGCATTTCATGACTCACAGTTATTTCAATATATTCCTTTATTCTCCACAGCATATTCCAGTACATGCATACACCTTTCATCTTTCCATCAACTTAGTAGTATCATCCAGATTTCATCTCTCCATCAATTTAGTAACATCATCTTAATCCCAAATGTTATTGTCCTCTTTCCCCACTACCTTTTTCTAAGAACATCTGYATTCTGCAGGTCAAGGCTGTTCTATTATTATTATATATGCCTTGGATTTCCTACAAAATTTACTTTTTTTTTTTTTTAAATGATCATACTGCCTTGCTTTAGTCAAACCTGCGGACAGATGAGGTTCTTTCATTTTTCATAAATTTAGCTAAGTTTGCATAAATTCAGGATTTAAACCAGTGATTTTTTTCATAACAATATTATACCATAGAGCAAAGATATAAATCTGAACATTATTTGTAACACAGCCTGAAGCTGTAATACTTCTACAAAGAACTAAAAAATTACTTCCTACAATAATTTACTCATTTCAGATTTTTGCATATGGSAGATGCTCATTACTGTGCACTTATCACCTTATCATGTGCTACATAATTACAGCAAAGGAGGCATTTCAGTTGGCTTCCCTGCACATTCACAAGCTTTTTTTTTTGCCAGTATTCAGAGACARTAACAGTGTGCAATGAATGAATGAAAACAATAAAAACAAACTTACTTGTATTTGACCGTTTTTACAGTCTCAGTTGAAACACTTTTAGCAATGCACTTCGCTGCACTTTCTAAACCTTGCCACACTGTTGAAAACCCTGTAGAAACAATCAGCTTATTTGAGTTCATACCATTGAAAATATGCCATTAAAAAAAGTGTAAGGAATTTTTATTACCTTGAATTCCACTTGCTGCTACAACCAGAGCACCATCAAAAGTAGATTTGCCATCTTTATCTTTCTTTAGGGATTCTGGAACTAATTTGCTGCCATGCTTCTTCACATGTGGAGCCAGCTCCTTTCCGACACAGCTTGCTATAGAACACACCCCTTCAACTACCATAAAACAACAGTATGGAGATTATTTAGTGAGAACATAGAACATCCTTCTTTAAAAATCCTTACTCATAATTGAGTAAGGAAGCTTCACTGAAGTCTTAAGTGGTGCTTCTATTTAAATACACTTGTATGAAAGGCAGACTTTAACGCACACATAAGTGCCCAACTGATACAGAGCAACTTTATTTTTCAGGTTCTACACAGCTCCAAATCCTAAAAAACAAGGCTGGCCTTGTGACTAAAAAGTGCCTTAAAAGACCTACATACACATCTCATACTCAAATTTCAAGAAACTGTTTCCACTGCTTTATTATCTCTAACTCATGTAGACAGAGAACAAGCTGCTGCTTTCCTGATTTTGCTGACTTGCCTTCGGTAGATGTCTTTCTTACAAGCATTCCAGCTCTTCAAAGTAATTTTGTAAGATCAGTATAATTTACTTCTGAACTTGGATGAGTCACTAGACAGTAAATATAAATATTATATGCAAATTAATAACAAAATGAAGTTACTGAGACCTGTTAGGGTTGCCAGGCACCTCTGAATACCAGGCCATTTCGATTTTGATATTTATACATAGTCAGAGAGACTTGTGTGCATGTTTAAAAATACACACACACACATTCTCTTGTGATACTGTATGTTAGTAACCAGTGAGAGTAGAACTTTAAAAAAGCATGGTTATCAACTTTAAAAAAAAAGAGAAGCCATTTTAAATTGTCTAAAGCTTTCAAAAGCCTATCAAACTGAAGACTGCACAGACTATTCTTTTAAGAAAGAAAAGGATGTCTCAAGGCCAAGTGATATGTACTAGTCTTAAAGCATGTCTCTTGCAGAATATAACTAGGTACAAACTACTGATCTCTAGATTTTATCATGTCAGTACCTSCTCCATTTTACTGGCTAGAGAAACCAGCTTGCATTTTACAAAGTTTTTATTATTTAAGGCAAAAATATTACATTCTATGAAATGGAAATTTTTACCTAAGAATTGGCTGACTTTCACAGCTCCTCCAGTAGCCTGTTTTGCTACGTGAAGTCCCTTTGCTACAGYTGGGTTGACTTCCACAGGCTTTTCTTCCGGTTGCATGTGTTCTCGCAGTTTGGAGGCTCCTTTGTGAATAGCTTTACCCGTGTACTCCGCTCCTTTCATTAAGCCCCTGCTTACCCACGATGCACCTTCAAGGCAAAAAYTGTTTTTCTTAATATGTACGATTTTATGGACTGTGATCCCTTCAGCTATCCTTCCTCTGCAAAACAGGAATGTTTAGAAACATTCCTGATTACACTCTGCAATTATATTCTCCCCTGAATGGGCCACCACAGAAGTCCTGCAGTAATTTCTGTACCTATACCACCACTTTTTACAGTCATTTTATTTAAGTTTAATACAGCCAGTCCACATCCAAATGTCAGCCTCATACARATACTGTTTTTTAATAGATATGCAAGCACCAGCTGAGTCAGAAGTGATAAAACTGCATGTCTCATTGCTATTAACACTCAGGAAAACATACAAACCCAACCCTCTAGTCCCCCYTGCAGATTTACCAATCAGCTGGTGGTCTTTTTTATATTCCAAAGGTTCTCAGAGGAAAAAACCCACATGTTTATCTGCAGAAATCACAACAGATGCCTGCTGTAATATGTATTCATAGAGGGGTAAAATTGTTCTGTCACAGTGGTTTGAGTCCCCRGCAGGTGACATTCTAACGGAGTCAAACGAGGAGCCAAACTCATCTGCAATGAATAAACTGTTGGCAATGGATTTATATTCTGCATGGTTTTTATAAAGCTTATCAYGGCATCCTTTAGAGGAACTAGTGAACAACTACTTCTGATCACTCAGCTTCTATCAGCACCCATGTAKTTAGGTGAAAATACTATTTAAATGTCACTCACATTGGTTCCTRTTCAACACAGTCCCCTTATTGCAGCTGTACCTGACAAGATTCCATGGGCAACTTTCTCACTCCATTCTGGTAACTCCTTCTGATCTTCTGCTTCTTCAGGTTGTGGCTGGATATGTACAGTCTGAGGCAAGTGAACTGCATCACTAGAGGCTTCAGAAGGCTGACAAGTGAAAGCAAACATCTGAGCATCTACTTTGCAACATAACAGTATTGCTGGTTTAGATCAYATACATCCATTATCAAATAATACTAAAGTTGTGCATGCCTTGGGTAAGCATACAGGAACTCAAGCTGAATTTAACGGTCAATTATTTTTTCCACAGAAATCCTAGACATCCAAAAAAGCTCATCAGACAAGATCAGCTTTTTTGTACACTTTTTTCATCCAGCTACAATGAAAAGATTTGCTTGCCAATGCAGCCATATGGCTAAATAGCTAAGCAGGGAAAATTTACACTACTAGYTGACCAGCAAAACAGATGACAGACTGTCCATTTCTCATTTTTATCTTCTCAGACAGAACTCAACTCTGTTGTTATTCAGCATGGGAACTGCAGTCTTTGGTTAGAGAATCCAGCTGCACTAAAGGAATGCAGCTGTTGATGTTGTTTTGTTCCTCATCCTTTCCTCCCAAATTCAAAAACAAAGGAGATTATTCATGCTGTGTGCTGTTGCTGCTTTTTCAGACTGGCACAGCCAAGGAAAACATCAAACTGTGCACAATAGTGACCCCTATTTAAAGCTGGGTGGACAGGTTCTGTGTTACTTCATGTCAAACAGTTTCTGGAGTAGATGTTAATTATTCAAACACAGCAACCACTACCACAGGCTGCTTAGAGCTTCTAAAATGTGTAACATCACTTTACACAGTTCATAGACAATGTATAATTAAACTTTAATTACAGAAACCTAAAAAATTGTAATAGGTTTAAGCTTTTAAGAGAACTTTCCAATGTAAAAGTAAATAAATCCCCCTAACATTTCAGAGATTGAAAACACTGCTAGTTAATGACAGAAAGAAAAAATATTTTTGTTGAATCTWGAAGAATCTAAATGAAAGAATTTATAGATTAAACCCACAGGCAGATCAGAATACACAATTCAGAGCAGTATTTGCTATTACAGGGAATTATGAAATGGATATAAAAGCAGAGTACTGCACATAGCTGAATGTTGCAGTAAAACCAACATTAACAGGAAACAGTAGATTAAACCTTAGGAGGTTAACCCAGAAGGTTAACAATGTATCCCTGACATGTGCTACATCATCATTTACAGCTTGACAGCAATGTGAAATCCAGAAATGTCTTCAGCACGTTACCAAAACAYTCTGAGGGCTGGGAAGGAGAAATTACCTCAATAGAACAGTTGTAGGTAAAAAACCAAAAAAACCCTATTACAAAACCCAAACTATGTTCCGGATGTAATTTAGTTACGCCACAGGTTGGGTCACTCTATAGAAAACCAGTCAACAAGACTCCTAAGATCTACACTAAGGAGCAAAAATGGATTCTCTAATAAGACAGGGSACTCAGTACTGTAATTATATTAAATATAATCCTCATGATTACTATGTAAAACAGACACTTTAAATGGCCATCAGACTAGTCTTTGGCATAATTTTGCAATGTATTTTAAAACTTCAAGAATATGCTGATTTGAAAAATGTGGCAGGCTGCAGTAACTGGTGTTTGACAAGAAACCAAACAACAACATCACAAAAAAGCCACCCAACAAAAAAACATAACTACAGGACACAGCATACACAGCTGCTGTCAATCAAATCAGCAGTTCTAACATGCATTTCTGTGACAGTTTTTTTTTTTTTTTAACTACAGGATTTTGGAACGTCCTGGGATTTACCTGGACTTTGTGGCCAGACCTCTGTTTAAATTTATCTTCAAAATGTGCTCTCATAGTTGCTGGGAGCTCTGAAGGTAACCCTACTCTCTCATGGGATCCTGGCACCTGTGACATCGCATCAGGGAACATTAACAAAAACACAGAGTTTTAGGGAAATAAGGAACTAATAGGACACCCAATTTGAACTACTTCTATGCAGGAAAAATGACAGAATTTTATCCAGTGAATCAGTATCACATAATTCTGTAGTACTTTCCCCTTTTAAGTAAAATTTTTGGCCTCCTGTACTAGTGAAATTCCCTGCTGAACTCACCAGGATTTACACCATTACAGAACTCTGCCCTCATGGGATGGTCCAAGCTGGTCTTGCATCATCACTGCATTCACATTTTGGTGATTCAATAAAATTTTTGCATTAAAAGATTTAATAATGCTAAAATCTTTTAAGTAGGCATTGATTATCATTCTTCCTGAAATGATGCYCCAGGGCTCTTACAATAATATTTTCCACTTTGCTACAAATCRCTGAATCTTACTGCACATTTGTTAGACTATGGGGTTTTTTGTTTTCTCTTCCTGTCAACATCTTGCTGCAATAAGGTACCAGATTTACCTACTTGGAGATCCCATTGGAAGGCAGATTTTCTGAGGCAGCTTAAAATTTTTGAACAGTAAACACATTTGGGCACAAGAAGGGCATCACCAGATCTATACAAGGAGTTGTGTGCATGCACACATAAGGAAAAGTATGCTTTTTACTGAACACATAATTTCATTTTGGGTCCTGTGTTTTTTTTCAGAAAAATAGAGAAAACAGAGATAAAAACTGGTCTCAAATTCCACTCTGTGCCTAAAATTTAGAATTTTAAAATTTCTCTTGTCTCATAGGACCTAACGTCTCATTACAAAGTTGCTTTATCTATTTCTCACAGAAGAGCTTACCAACCTAAATTAAAAAATCTGTCTTTTTACACAATTAAATGTTTATGTGATAATATATTGCAGACTTACACCTTATTGGCTTATAACAGACTACCCAGAAATTCACCTGGATACGTAGGTCAGACATTTGTTTCAAGAGATCCTCAAACAGCTCTCTGTCAGCTGCTGGAAGTTCTGAAGACAGCACTACTCCCACGTAGGACCCTGGTATCTGGGACATTGTGTCAGGGAACATGTAGACCCCAGTATTGCAGCACAGAACAGGAGACTGGGCAGACATCAGAGGGTACAACCAGTCACAAACCTACRAAAAACAAGTACATATCAAAGGATGCTTTTAAAAACAAAGATAGGCAGAACATACAGATACACACCATAAACTTGATTTTCCATAGAGTTTCTAGTGGAACCTTCTAGTGAAAGGTTCCCTGCTGATGGCAGTGGGGTTGGAATTAAATTATCTTTATGGTCTTTTCCAACTGGAGCCATTTTATGATTCAAATATGAAAAATAAAAAGTCTTATAACATCTTGAAAAAAAGAAAGAAGAAAAACAATCCCCACATGATTCTGGAACTATCACCCTGCAATACCTCATCACTAATTGAGAATGAAGTGGGTAGCATCCAACTCCATTTTATCTTGATTTGTTTCAACAGGTGAATCAAAATGTCTTCTCTTTCTGATGAAAGAAGTCAATTTTATGAAATGGAAAGACATGTTAAGTCAAGTCCTTTACATACTGGAATTCACCAGAACAGTGAGCACTTGAAAACCTTGGAAAGACAGAGAGGTGCTTTTTACAGAAAGAGTCRTAAAAGTGTGTACTTGCAAAACCATCTCTGCAATACCCATAACATCCTTCGTATTATCACAGGGATATTTAGGCTCAGAAGAGCAAAAACCTAAGAAGAYTGGCTGTTAAAGCTTTATGACAGTTCTTGAAATTCTAATTGAAGGAGAAAATTATTCTCCTGTTACCTGAAGAAATGCCGGTGGACGATTCCGAGCAGCTTCACTGTCTGTATCCAAGAACTTCACAATGCGCAGATATCCAGGATATGAAGGAGCACTAACCTGCCCATCAGGAGTCACAAAAAATATCTGTACTCCTTGGGGAATCAAGATCAGCTCATCTGCATCCACTCCCAAGTTTTCCAAGGGAGGTGGCTGTGTACATTTGTTGTTGTAGTAGTCCTCACTGACAGAGGAAAACTCCCCAGAGTCTGTACCATAGGACACAGTAAAGTGGCCATTGGTAGCTTGAGGAGTATAGGCAGGAGGTGCTTCATTTGGCAGACAAAGAGGTTTTGCAGATGATGGGCTCATAGCTGGAATGTGCCCCTGACTCATAGCTGCAACACTTCCATCTGCTGCAGGCAGCTGACTTGATACRAGCAGAGAATTAGGGGGAGGGGGTCTTTCTGGCTTTTCTTTGGAAGGAATGGAGGGGTATAACTTAGGCACCCTAGGAGGGGTATCCATCATAGCAGGAGATGCTTGTACTGGTGGGGTGTTTTGCTCTAGACTGCCGAGTCGAGCACGGACATTTTGCAGGGTCTCCCTCATCTTCTGTTGCATTTGCCTGGCGGACTCCCACTGGGACCCCACACACGCAGGGCCCTCTGATGGAATGCTAACTCCTCGGAGCAAGTGGTCAAGCCCTTGCTCATAGTAACTTCTTGCCTCTTCCTTCTGACCCAGTTCATCTGTACTCAGTCCTTTATTGACAAAAATAAAGGCTTTCCTGTACTCTTCATTAATGGCTTTAATATTTGCATCTTCTTGCACAACCGGATCCTGCAGCTGTTCCATTACTGCAAATTGGAATAAAAATCAATAAGAATATACAGAGAGAAAGCCAAACAATGTTTACATTAGAATAAAATGTCTTCTTAATAATGACCCTACTGCATGTATTAGCAGAAATATATCTAGTTGCTTGGGATAGTGTCTGATATGTTATGGTTATCTCCTAATAACATTCAGATTCAGCTGACATGAATCCAAGACAGCAAGAAATCTATAACCATCCAATCTAGTTACATCACAGGTATTTATTTCTTAAAAGTTAAACATCAGAAGAACATGGACATGCCTGATACTAAATTTTTCATYTTCAAGATTAGCAGCAAACAAGAGGAATAAACAAATAACTTAAAAAAAATCTAACTTTTCCAAAAACATCTCTAAGGTATTAAAAAATTCAGTTACCATTTTGTCTATTTAAATAAAGGCTGAACTTACAAACAGTACATTTCCATTTGAATAATTTAAGAGAAAACACTCAGCAGATTTTTAGATCTTGATCAACTAACATCAGGACACAGAACTGTGAAATACTTTGAACAGTTAAAGCTGTGCTTTACCAAAACAAAAGCATGGAGTTACTAATTTCCTTTACAGTGTTTATAGAATGAGAAAAGGCAATTGGTATTTTTACACTCCTTGCTCCCCTGGTGACAAAAACTGGAAGTACCAATATGTACAAAAGTTTGGAAGTTCTAGACCTGCTTTGGAATGTGCTCCTCAAACTGCTTCATGTATTTCAACTGAAAAGCAGAAAAGAATCTAGTAGATTTGTCTGAGTTCCAAAATGTGATAACTCATTGTTTTAACTGTACACAGATTGTTGGTCTTGGCCAGACACAGGAAACACAAATAATTAATTCCAATTAATTTGGTTTTTTTTTTTTTGCTGGCAGCCTTGAGAGGCATTGTTAATTCAGGAAAATCAGCACTTATACTAGAAGAGAATAATGACTGTGACAACAAAAATGGGGTACTGTATTAAAAAGCAGATATTTTCAAGCAAAACCATGATTCTCTACTGTAAGGCAGATGAAAGAAAGAAGACATCTCTCAGTCACAATTATATTAAGCCACAGAAAACATAGGGCTAAGTCAAAGACAAAGTGCAAAAATAAAAATACTACCATTACATGGGCAGAAGTGTCAACACCACCAAACAGGGCATTGGTGAGAATTCACACACTGAGCCACACTCAAGGAATTTGTCCCAGAATAGGAAGAGGTGGGCAGGTTACTGATTTTTTCCTGATGAACCAATCTTTGTTGTCAGCCAAACCTGCATCTTTCTTCCATAGAAAGATGTAGGTTTGGCTGACAACAAAGGCTAAGAGATTGGATTAGTCTCTACAAATATAATGGMTGAAAAGAAGTAAATCAGTAAAGAAAAGTAATTATTGGGAAAGAAAATAGAATTAAATCCAAACTTGCAATAAAATCCTGAAATAGTACTTATATTTAAGTTTGCTTAATGTCTCTTCTTGTTTTAGACTATCAACAAACTAAAAGAATAATTTGGAAAATATCCTTTCTCTACTCCAACAAAAACAGWGAAACTTATGAAGTGCAGGTCATGAAAAGATTTTAAAGAGGCAAAGAATGCTGTGTTCTAATCCCACACTCWTAATAATCAAAATGCAGACAGCATTTAGGTGACTGATGCATCTGCAGTTGCACAACAGAAGTGCCATGTAATCTGGGAGGCATCTGTTTTTGTGATGCTACGGAATCCAATTTTGTGTAGAAGTCAAGACGTGTGGTTCCAGTACAGTAACAGATACATAGCTCAGAATGTAACAGGGGTGGCTTGAGAAGGCTGCCCAGTGGAGTGGCTCAGCAGCAACTCAAGGCACCCACTACCCATCATGTAGCAAAGCTTGGGCTGGAGATTGTTCTGATTGACTGAGGTCACTCGTTGCCAAGAGGCTCAGCATCTTTAAGCTAAAGAAACAACACTAGTCTAAGTGTACATTTGCTAATCACCAAGGACATCACCTTTAGAAGTTAAAAGTATGCTCCTGACCAGCAGAACAGCAAATAATTAAGAGTAAAAGCAATTGGAAAGAACTCCTTACMAGGTTGTGAATATAGCTGGATCCTTACTGCAGAAAACCTGGTCACAGCCAATGTGCATCACTATGTGTCAACACTTGTATTTACTATTGAAAAATCCACTTTTCCTTTTAAGTAGGGTATGAAGATGAAAATCAATTTAACAGTAAAGACCTCTGATTTGAGAATTGTAGGTTCTTAAAATTCAGAAAATGTTTTGAAGACTGAGAAGGACAGACAAATTTAATCTTACCATCACCATTTGCTTCTCTATTGAGCAAAATGTACTGGTTTGAGATTTTTAGTGCCTATATGCCCAAGCCCATATAAAGTCTTTTCTCAAGGCCTGAAGTAAGYAATTTACTTGTGTGAACACAACTGTGGTACAATAGTCCCTTTTGCCCCATGTTTATTGATTTGKTTTTTTCTGGGTGAGGCTAATGCAAAGATACATTAAAAATTTCAAATAATTCTTCTGCTAGTGATTATTAGCAARTAAAAACAAGAGACATCAAGTAAAATCCTAATTATATTTCAACTCAATATTTAATTGATTTACTCTTCACTGTAGAATTCTCATACTGACAGCAGCRCTGTTCTTGCTAAAGCTCAGTCTTTACTGACACTAGAAAAGGTCTGTAAGGAAATRGAGATGTCAGCACCATCACTGTCCACACAGCATGGCAGAGCTACAAAAGCTGGCTCAGGAACTCTGATTGTCTGAAACATCCCAAATTTGCAGTATATGTGCAGCACAGTTACCTCCAAATAATGCATTTGGTTGGCACTTGGAAATGGAAGGACGGACTCCACAGCAAATTTCAAGCTAAACATCTGGTAACTAAAAGTCAGCCCAAAGAACTGAATTTCATTAATTCTTAGTAATTGATTAAAACGAATACAAAAGAATGGATGGTATACTGGCTTATCTTACAAGCTTATATAATAAGCTTATCTAATTGCCCCCTCACAACACAAGAACAAATATTCTCTAAAAGAGAACACTTAAACTGCAATCTGATCATATCCAAGGAATATCCTGGTTCATTATTATTTTCAGTGTACAATCTGTATATAGCATTTAAGTGTCCTGCAGGTTCTAATATTTATGTGTAATCCACTTATGTACMATGCTGAATCTTATTTCCTCTGTGATTAATGGAAAAATTTCTATTACTGAATATTGAGAGCACTGCAAGCCAATCTTTAATCCTATGGMCTGTTCAGATCAGCCCAGATCTGTGCCATTTAGCCTTAATTAAGATTTAGAGGAATTTGTCTCAGAGAAAGMCAGTCCAAAACTGAGATAAGAGCGAAAGGGTACTGTAGATAATCACAGATCAATCYTGCACTTCAGCCCTTTTCCTTTTATCAGTCCAGATATATTATGTGGTTTTTAAGTGACTAAACCAAGGAAGGCTAGAGTGCAACAATGAAACTTGAGTTTAGTTTGATATTGTAAGCAAACATCTCACCCATCCTTACTCAGAAGCAGCAAAGCCCACTTCATTAAAAAGTAATGCATATTAACAAAAATACAGGTCAATGGTGGATCTCACTRCTAGACTGTAAACATCAAGTCTAAGGCTTATTAAGAAGATTAAACAGCCTGACTGACAGAGGTAGGATACACTTGCCAACTCAGTATTTTTGAAGGAGAGTAGGRCAGGAAAACGCAAAACTAATTTTAAAAACCTCCGAACAGAAACACCCTTAATCCAAGAGTTCTTATTTGTCAACCATTTTTCTCTCAGTTAATAAGTATCATGCAATCAGAATTGTTTAAGCCTTATTTTTGTATGAAAAGAGCTAGTAAGAAAGTATTAGTAACCTTCAAGCATTTGAATAATYAAATGGTATCTAGAATATAAACTAATACAAGCCAACTACTAGCTAATAAATTTATCTTTTTATGCTTTTATATTATTTAAATTTATTTGTTTAAASATGCTTTTAAWTTTTTCATGAAGTGGTAGCCTACTCMTAAWTTTTAAGCAAAGAAAAAATTTTGTCAGGCTAGATAAYATCATAAACTAGACAACARAAAGAGTTAGTGATACTGAAGTAATTCTTACTCTCAAAATTACCAAATACTTCAGTAAACTGCCATCCTCTGACAATTCAACCTACGCCTTCTCAGGCTGGTATCTGAGCACCTACATTCACTCAGCCAGCACATCCAATTTTCCTCATCTGCTGCTGTTTTAAGCTTGTTTCTGTCCAAAGAGCTTCCTTCTTGACTCCCTGGTCTGCACCTCCATCATTTGCTGTCACCACAGAGCTTTAAGGCCCCGCGTGGCCACTTGTCACTTCTCTAAAAGAGAAAGCAGAAAGGCAGAAGGGCAGATCATGCCCTTCATCTCGCAGCTGCGCGTTTTTCGCAGCACCGAACTACAAAGACATTGTACTACCATTCCAAAACAYTGCAAGATCATCATGGAAAATTCTGTGTTATGTAAGACTGCTATTTAATACTATTTCATTATCTGTGAGTGCCTGCCGGTTTCGGATCACTACCAACGTTTTACCAGATTCAACAAACTCAAAACTGCCTGACACTAATCCTTTAAAAAAAAAAACTAAACAACGAGACAAAATAAAAGGAGCAGGTTTCCGGAGTATTACGACAAACAACATCTCAAGGCATTTAATACATTATTTCCCATCAGGGTTACTTCAACCTGCCCAGATCCCGGCCCTCCCCGCAGCTCCCTCCCACCACCTGCCCGCGGGGGCTCTCCCCACGGCCGCCGCCCGGCCACGGCCCGCTCCGCTGCCTCCCCCTGCCCGCCCCGCTACAACCAGCGCCCCCCGGCCCCGCAGGGACCCCCGACAGCTCGGCAGGGCCCGACCCCACAGCCCCCTCACCGAGCCGAGCGCCTCCGCCGCGCTGAGCACAGCCCCGCCCCGCCTCGCCCGGGTCAGGAGGCAGCGGGCGGGGCCAAAGGCCGGGCTCTGGCGTCAGCCGGCGCGGGGCGGTCTGAGTGCGGGGCCGGAGCTTCGGCAGTGAATAATTAACGCTGTTCCAGGCGGTGTGTCCTGGGGTTTGGTGGGGTTTTCTTGTCTTTTCCCTTGTTTGTTTGTTTTTATTTTAGAGGGTTTCTTGTTTGTTTTTATGTTGCATTTTGGGGTTTTTTTTTAGTTTTTTTTTTTTGTTTTCTTTTGGGGGTTTTTTTTGTTGTTTGTTTGTTATGCGGGGGGGAGGTTGAAAGGCTGCACAGAAGATTAAAAATGCAAAATTGAAAATATGGACTTAGAAAGCAGCGGGTCTCATACCGCATCCCTAATTAAACTTTTTTTTCTTTTTTTTTTTTTTAATGCCCTTAATGTTTGAGTGGGACAGAGGGCTGTGTGTTGATTTCACTTCACTAAAAAGTAATTTCGCTGGGGACATGGAAGATCGCTTCTCTTTTGTCTTCTGGTTTCTGTAGCTGACACCACCATCTAGGATCAACATGTCAAACTGAAAAAGAAAAATTATGTATAGGCCCAGTGATACCTTGGTTTGTTTCTTTTTCCTGTTGTTTTTCAGTAGCAAAGTGGCTTTGCCATTTGTAAGGAATTGAGTTAGTAATTTAAATCCATATATCTCTTCATCTTTTAAGAACAATCTATAACTAGTTAGCTATATATGTGTGTACAAAAGCATATATATGCAAATACTACTTCTGGAGCTGGTATGAAAATCCAAAAAATGGGAAAAATAAGGCCTAAAAGCTTCTGAAATCTCCTCTTTCATGTGATGTTTTCACATTTCGTTTTGAYTGTTACTTTAATTGTGCCAAAGAGGCACTGATCAAGGTTGTATTTCCAAAGGTGACTGTCTCCAGGTGAGACTTATTTAGCAGCATGAGTAAGCTGGAGCTGGTTGCTGCCCTAAGTGCTGGGCTATGATGGGGGGAACTGCATTTTTTTCCCCGCCAGTGCTGCGGGGGCGGGGGGAAAGCCCCAAAAGAAAAATGATCTCACTAAACATCCAGCACTTGCCTTAGAACATGAACATTCATGTTCTCAGTCAAACTTGTAACCTCTCAGCAAAAYACCTGCTTAAATTACTGGATATAGTCTGGCAGTATATTCCAGATTTGCAGCTTTGATAGCCAGTGCTAAAGATCTTCTGCAGCTTGACTTCCAGGTGGAAAATTTCTAGCCTGGTTAAATCTAGCAAAGGTGTGTTCTGTGGTGCATGACTCTACCTGTGCTAGCTCTTCCAGAACTTTCTGGGTTCCAGCTCTGTTCAGGCTCACTAACTTGCTTTCTCAGGTATTGTGTGTGTATACTGACCATGAATTAACCTTCAACTGAGGACTACAGACCATAATAAATTCATAGTAAATATTGACTTTAGATAGAGGAAGCCCTGTCCAGCACTGCCTTTGGCAGATGGTTTTATCTCTTAGCTTCATTTAGCTCCAAAGTATCTCTAGAAATTTGTGGTTTCTAGCATAACATTTTTCTAGGAATTCTGTGTTSCAAACTTTTCACATGCCCATTCTTCAGTCCTATTCCTACAGACAAGAAAGAGAGAGCAGCTTGAAAGAGAGGAACTTGTCCGCAAATCAGGGAGAGTTCCTCTTTCTGAGCAGCAGTGATGTTGAAAGACAAGCTATCCACATATCAGGGAGGGTTCCTCTTTCTGAACAGCAGCGAAGATGATATTTGTATGTGAAACAGTGTGTAGGCAGATGAGGGTTTGGACTGGAGAGGGCCCTAAACATTTGTTTAAACAGATGGCAAGTTTCACTCAGGTAACTATATGTCACTGGATTATATTATGTGTATAAACACAAAGCTTACAAGGAAATAAAAAATGTTTTCCTAACAAAAAGTGACACTCTCTTTTGAAGCAGGGCTGCAAGACAATAGAAGGACTTTTAAAAGTTTTTTAATCATGTGGGGTTTAAAAAATATAAATATTAAAATAAAAATATTAATAATATAATATTAATATACTATATTATATATACTGTATAATATATAATATAATGTATATTATAATATAATATATTATCATATAATATAATGAAATAAATATTAAAATAAAAAATAACCTTTGCCAGCATTATTGTGTGGGAGTAGACCTTGCGAGGTCCAGAAGTTGATGAGGGGCACAGCAGTGTCAGAAGCAAGGGAGGGATGAGCTGGACAGGTGAGTCCAAAGGCTGTGCTCTGTGCTGTTATAGGAACCCGTGCCAACCTTTCCTTCCACCAGACGCTGCTCTGCTCTATCACCCCCCACTCACAGGGCAGCTTGTATCTGCTGTGAATTTCTATAAGCACTAGTACTTTTGATTTAAGTCAGAATTAGACTGAGGGATGAATTGCTATCATGATATGTTCCCTCCTACAGCTACAGAAATAGACTGTTTTCGCCTCACCTGAATCTGCAAATTTTAAACTGTGTGKTTTTTTCTGCAAGTCTTCAACCTCATTTATAAATGCTAATTCTGTTTATGGTAAGCTGTATCTTAAGTGATTGCAATCTTAACGTCCACTGTGGGCTTACTTTTGTCTGCACTTTCATAAAATTWATTTCCCCCAAATATCTCCTTTTTATGCTTTAATAACATAAAGTTCTGTGCAAGCTAGGCAAAATCTGTGACTACATCTGTATTAAGATATATAGGCATGTATATATATCTCCAAGCTATTTAAACATCACAAACAGTAAAATCATTGAGGGATATCAGACTGATCTGTAAGTGCTCACAAACCTGGGGGAGTGAGGCTGTGAGTAGAAATGATGTGAGAATTCTCCCGAACCACTTAGCCATATGCAAATAASTTTCACTGACTCACGCCACATGCCAGTACAGCTGTAACCTGGTTACACATCCGATGGGAATCAGGCTGCATAACAGAGTGCTTTTAGTCAGCAGCCCCCAATCACTGATGGAAGCACCATAAATCACTGTWGTGTGGGTACAACTAAATATGTAATTATTCCTAACAATAGTAAAAACTTCTGTGGTAAATGAATAGATAATCTCACTGTGATTATTACCTTTTTTCTGACTACATAATCGTTTGCAGAAAAATTATCCTGAGGCTAAYTAAGGAAACAGCAATAACAGCTGTCTGAAAAAGGTAATGCACCTTTTAAAAATTATGCCAGCCACTGACCTCAGACTGAACTACCACTTTGTTAAGGTGCAAGAACACATCTTCAGCATCTCTGTGCAGTGTTGACAGCCTTGAGCTACGAGCAGGGGTAATGCACTTAGAACAGATGAGTATGAAACATCTGGAAAGGCACTTGGTTCCTGAGATGATCCCATTGGGGATGGCTAGTCCCAAGGAATGGTGGAATAACCTGGCTGTTACCAGTACAGTCCTGGGAAGAAGGAGCCTCTAATTCAAAGAAACAGATTCAGGTCCAGACAGCATCTGTGCACTGCATTTGGCCGTGTGCCAGGCTACTGCCACCTTGTGCAAGGTTTTTCCCTGYGTTTTGCTGGGAGCAATTATTTGCATGTGTACAATCAATAAATGCTGTCTCCCCAGTCTGCTGTATTCTTGTGTTGTTCCTACAGAGCAAGCACAGAAAACAGACCATTTAATGGGACCCCAGATTTAACATTTCTGACTATGAGATACTATAACATGGTCCTCAAGTTCAGCCTCAGGTAACACAGTTCTGGAAAGGGATCAGAGTGCTCTTGGAGGGTGTGCTAATGGGGATAGCAGTGGGAGAACAAGAGGGACAGATGATGGACCAGCTTAAGTTGACTGGGAATTCAGTTTGTTTATTCAGCAATACATAAATACATAAAATTAGTTGACAAAAATGTTCAGAAGGAAACACCAGGGAAATATCTGGGTCTGTAAAGACTAGTGGTAACAAGCTCTTCTGTTGGATGGTTTATAGTGCTGGGACAGACCACAGCAAAGCTGGCACCACAAAACTCAARTTATTCACACATGTTGATACAGTATTGAGATACTGGTTGTTCAGTTCAGAATAAGAAGAAAGTCAAATGCTGATGGAATGACTATTCCATCATGCCCCCTTTGTGGCACTTAGAATAGTGGATACTTTATTAGATAGCAGCTACATGTTTTCCAGAGTCATTTAACATACTTTCAGAATGCAGAAAGTAGCAGAGGTGTTGAAGTATATTACTTTCAACACCAAAGTTGGAAAAGTATGCTGCTGTCAAAAAAGAGAGACTATTGAGGGGCACTCTGCACTTCGTATGTGCAGGAGTGAAATTGTGTATAGCTAGCAAATAATACTGAATTATGGCATTCATCCTAGGTTTCTTGGTTGTTGTTTTACAGGTTTTTTGAAGGGTTTGGAAGGCTACACAGAAGATTAAAAATGCAAGATTGAAAGAAGAGTTAGAAAGCAGWGCATCTCATACTTAATCCATAATTAAATATATTTTTAATACTCTTGATATTTAGAGAAACAGAGGTCTGCATATTGATAGCACTTCACCATAAATTATTTTCTCTGGGAACATGAAAGGTAACTTCTCTGTCTTCTGGTTTCTGTGGCTCGCACCACCGTCAAGCACTAATATGTCAAACTGAAAACGAATGTATAGCACCAGGAAAATCAAGTGTTGGTTTTTCCATATTATTCAAAGTCCAARTGGCTTTGGGTTTGTGACAAATAGAGTTAGTAATTCGATTGCATTTCTCTTTGTCTTTTAATAAGGAGCTGTAATTCTAATTGGCTCTGTGTGTGTGTGTGTGTGTGTACAGAAGCACATAAGCCCAAACTTTACAGTGTGCTATTCTAAAATTATATTGATAGAATTAGGGCCTTGTGATACACTGTATGTAAGAATAAATTTCATCAAGAGTTTGCTACAGATGATGTGGGGGAACATCTGTTTTCCTAATGATTTAGATGAAGCAATCTGCGACCCTGCCCATGGAAGTTCCGGGTCATCTTCTTTTATTCTCAGCTCTTCACTATTTGAAATCCAGACCAATCTCCTATTGCTTAAATTAGAATGGGTCTGAAGGCTGTTATTTTGTAAATAACAGCATGTTTTCTTGCATCTTCCTTTGATGAACCTGGAATTGGCTAGTTTTTAGACTAGAGAATTCTATGAAATGATCCTATAYAAGGATATTTGTCATATTATGTGTCCTATTTGGCACAGCTGTATGTAATACTAGATTTAAAACATATGCTTATGTAGATCTCCTCTCATGTTTAAGATATGTCTGCTCTTGGATAAATTTCACAATCTATTTTGAGTCCCACTATGTGTGTGCTAGATGAAGTAGATCTTTTTTCCTCAGGTGGGAAGCAGATAGCTTTTCCAAAAGCTTTGTACTTAGAGGCTGTGTGTTTAACCAAGGGCATATTTATCCTGTAATTACATCTGTTTTCCCACCTAGGAAAAATAATTGAAGGAGTTGTATATCTCTATTTGTTTTGAAATACAAGCTCCTSAAACTGATGGGCAGCAGTTCAACCAGAGTGATTGCAGTTATCCACTGAGTAAACACAGAGGTCTGGCTCTCCCCAGCTCTGTACATAATGCTCTGGATTAAATGTGAAAATCAGTTCTAGTTCCCAAGTCTAAGTTCTGAGACCACCCATGGCCTTCTCAGTGGCAGGATGARTCCTGTGCACGTGTCTTCTGTCTCTTGGTCCTTTGGTTACCCAAAGAGGTGTTCAGTGGGATGCTTGGTGGATCAACATCTTGAGCATGAAATGATATTCATCCCAAAGTGCCTCMATATTCCCACAGCAGAATTCAAACAGTGAGAATATTGAGGGTTACATAAACATTTCCAAACAGTTTATGGATCAAACATAACAAAATGGATATTTCTTAAACAAAGTGTTTTGTAGAAATGCTGRTATTTGGTAAATAAATCTTGAAATGGAAAATGGATCTAGACTTCAGTTTACATATGTGTGGTCTTTATTATTTTTATTATTTTTTATTATTAAATCCATTTATCTGAAGGCATATATAAACCTTTGAAAAATAAAATCCYGCATTTGTAAAATAGATCATTCACAAGGCCTGTTCACCATCAGATGCAATRATTTTAACCTTGTTGTTCTTATCCTTTCAGTTTGCTGTCAAAATATATATTTTATATATTTTATGTATTTTATTTATATAAATATATATTATATATCAATATATATTTTATAATACTATAATTTCTTTTTAATAATGAATGCAGCKGTCAACTTCTTTAATTGACAGAAACCCAATTAGAATTTTTGTATTTCTATTCTGCTCTATTCCAAACTGAAACTGAAAAGGTTTATGTCTTGCAGAACTGGACTGGAGGCATGCTGATACTGTATAGCTAGATGGCAGCATTAACATAGCTTTGAGAAAAACTGTGGTTATTTGTATAGTTTGGCTGCTCTGTTACAGTTAAATGGTGTGGTCCTGTTCTGAAATGTGCTGCCTGCGAATGTCTGAATAACTAACACATCTGAAAATCYGACCATTTCATTTAGGTGTCTAAATTGGAGGTTTATACTTTGGCCCTACAGATAATGAGTATGAGATGTAGTACTTACCAATTTATCTAAAAGGATAAAAATCTGATTATGTGCCTACATCTTTTCAAACAGGCTAATGTTTAGCCTGTTTGGCCTGAAATCAGGCTTTGCTTTATCTTATACAAGATTCCATTTATGTGAGAATTTTGTATCACGAAACCACCTTGTTTGGATGATACACAAAAATACTTCCCTTTTGTTACAGACCAAAATACTGATTCAAAGTCTTTCTAAATGTCAAATAAGCTCCTCCTATCATCTATCCCAAGCCTTACCAATCCTCTAAAGTATAAACCCACCAACTCTTTTCCTTGCCCTGCAAAGGGACAAGAACACCTTTCAGAACATTAGCCCTTTTTTCTTCCCACTTGTTGAAGATATTTATTTGCCTGGTTCAGGCTACTACACTCACAAGTATCCTGTCCCTAACRTGTCAGCCCACATGAATGTGAGCCTTGGAAAACCCAGGACAGGGAGCTTGGGCCCAGCTGGCTCACACTGTCTGATACACAGAATTCTCAACTGTGAGCAAAATTTTGGCTGTCTCCACCCTGTCCTTTCAGCTTTCTGCAGGATGACCTGAGCCCTGAGGCTCCTTTGCTAAAAGCCTGCTTTGCAATTATATGCAGCTTTGGATGCCCAATGCTCTATGAGAAATAGATTTTGATTGCTCTCAGCTGAAGACTGGAGTGAGTTGCAAAGTGCTGGGTGGACAAAAAACACAGAGAAGTGAGAGCAGGGAGAGATGGGTTTTATGGGTGGTAAGGAGACAAATAGGCATAGGCAATGGTTCTGTGCAGCACAGACAGTACTTTGTAAATCAAATAAAGGCTTTGACACCATTTCCCACAGCATTCTCCTGGAGAAAAAAATGGCTGCTTATGGTTTGGAGAGGTGCACTCTTCACTGGGTAAAAAACTGGCCAGCTGTTAGGGCCCAGAAAGTGGTGGTAAGTGGAGCTACATCCAGCTGGCAGCTGGTCACTAATGAGTGTTCCCCAGGACTCAGTATTTTATCAATGATCTGGAAAAAGGGATCCAGTGTATCCTCAGTCAGTTTGCAGATGACACCAAATCAGGAGGGGGTGTGGACCTGCTGGAGGGCAAGAAGGTTCTGCAGAGGGATCTGGACAGGCTGGATCAAAGGACTGAGRTCAACTGGGTGAGGTTCAACAAGRCAAAGTGCTGGRTGCTGCACATGGGTCACAACAATCCCAAGCTGTAAAAAGGAACCTTTAGATTGTGCTGACCTGATCTGGAGTAAAAAGGAGATCCTGGCATTGTCAACAGTAAGCTGTTGCTGTGGCCTCAGCAATCAAAACAGGACTGAGTTTCTCTCTGCTATTGCAGTTCAATTATTTATGTATTTCAGCTAACTGTCCTTGGAGAAGCTGTTGAAAGATTGTAAGAACCTTTTCTGCTGCTCTCTGTACATTTTTATCTCTTGTTTGTGGACTAAACTGCAGAAAAGAAAGCAGGGTAGCTATGCAATGTACAGAGGTGTGAGCCTGAAATGAAGTAAGACTGCAGTGAAAATTCAGGCTTTGTTCAGCATCTGTACTGCAGACTATAGGATAGCTGAGAGATGTTTACACCTATTTTCAATATTCTGCAAAAGACTGAAGKCTGTACTGTGGGCATATCTACTTGAAGTCATTATGTAAAATGTAAGCATTATTTTATTAGCTAAGATGTGCCATTAGGTTTCAATTCAGTAATTCTGGATTTACAGCAGTTTTGACTGCATTACTYACTAGCCCTTAGACTAAAAACTTCCTGAATTTTCTTGATTTCTGTAAATCCAATGCCTGTGCTGTTTATTTTATGACAAAGCTTTTATATTTASCAGTTTGATAGACAAAAACTGCCATCAGAAATTGACATAAAGCTTCAAAGTTTCTTCAGATGAGTAATATCAAATAAAGGTCAGTAAAYCTCATAATAAAAAGCTGTATAATATGAAAAAATGGTCAATAGTTCATTAAATCAAATCATCAGGAGCTGTAAAAGTTGAATAAAAAAGMCACCCAAAAGTTCACAGCTCTATTATTATTACTTAGATAGGAAACTCAGTGAATATACAGCTAAACAWGCTAGGTAATACATTAGTTTGCAGTATGATGGGATTTATTTTTGAATTTGCCAAAACATATAGAAAAATGAGACCACAATGACACAGACACTTAAGTACTTTTAAAATGTAATAGACTGACCTTCTGGAAAAGGACCTACATCTGTAGGATTTTGTCCAAGTCTAGGGAATTTGTGACCTGTTAACCTCTCTGTTTATGCTAATTCCTCTTTCCTAYGTTAGGAGGCTACATCCTTTACCCAGACACACCTCATGGTTATTCCAGCTTGGATATTACAAYATTTAAGTACCTGAAATATCTTTAAACAAAAGCTTTACTGTCTTTATGTACTTCTTAGGTAAACTGCCTAGTACAACAACTGGCAGTTTGTTCCACAGTACAAATAAGCTACAGTAAAATTACKGTTTTCKTCATTCAATCTTCTTGAATGAAGGAGAAMTATGTATTAAATTAGTGGRCATGAAACTTTCCTGAAATTAAATTGGTATTTTTAAACTTTTTTGGATTTATAATAAACTTCAGAAATATTGTAATTGAAATATTTAATATCCACTTTTTTTATAAAGGGATTAAAGGGAAAACTCTTCTGGGACTAATTTAAAGCAAACAAGCCCCAATAACTATCACTGAGAAYCCTTTAACCTGCAAGATAAAGTATGTGCATGATATTGAAATGCAAGTTACAAGGTAATATCTTGATTACATTTTAATGAGTTTGATACTCTATTCCCTTAGTGCCTGAGACATTATTATATTCCAGAATTATTATTTYATTACTTCAAATATTATTTATTTAATAAAATATTTAAGAAAACATAATATACAGCTTAATTAAAGTTAGGGGTATTTTTATGTACATAATCTCAATAAATGTTGTTATGGAATTAACCTGGCTTGATGTCTGYACATGTAGGACCAAAACATCSTTTCACTTTCTGCCTTGCAGAYCAAATGAACTAATTTCACCCTTTGRATACTCAGGAATTMATGCTGTTTGCATACTAGTGAAATGCAAAAAGGCCAAGGGCATAATGACCTTGAACTGTCAAATCATCCTGGTTTAAAAACYMACCAAACAGAAACAACATMTGAAGAACTGTTTCTTTTTCTTTGATTTGRCAGTTGTCTTAATGCCTTTTATGCCATTGAAGGTCGGTTTCCAKCATCTGCAGACCTGATGGGATGACAAACTGCAGCATGGAGCTGAGAAACTTGTTGAAATAGCCCTGCTGCCAGAGAAAATGCAGCACCACCTGCACCCTAAGAATCGAAAATATACCCTTCTAGGCTGTTTCTRTGGTTTGCAGTAGTTAGTTCATTTCTTTTGTTTGCATGAGCTAACAAGAAGCGCTGGGACATGGATCTCTCTGCAAAACTAAGGGGCTGTGAGAAAGGCACACCTCTGTGCATAGGGATGCACCAGCATTTGGGGTGGTGGCTTACATCATCCAGGAAAATCACACTTCTGCACAGCACCAGTACAGTACCTGACACTGAAAGGTAAATTAGCTTTCCTCACAATATGCCATGCTCCTCTTGGACTGTTCAAATGCTTACTTTGTTCTAAGTTAAAGAAAATATGTTTTTGAAGGTAGTCATTCCCTATGACTTGTTTTTACTTGTAAAGTGCTTTAAATTCAATAATATTTACTCAAGTGGAACTTGTTCCACTGTTCTTGTCAACTGCATAAATTTTGTAAGTATTTTCAAGAGCTGCCTGAGTAAAAAAATAGATATTCAAGAGCAGAACATTGTTCTTCTGACATTAAGGATGGGTAGGTGTTTATACAGTTTTCTTGTTTTCTTGGAAGCCTTTACAAAAAAAAAAAAGTTCCTGTATACTTCTTTTTCTGGTAGGCATGAAAAAGTCAGTACATTTAAAATACTTTTGGAATGAAATTAAGGAGTCAATTCCAACCTGAATTTGAGTTAAACCTTATTGAACTGAATTCTGTTTTAACAGGACTATACACATTAGAGGTGAGACAGCTTCTTATTCTTTGTCTAGTTTTAAATACTTAGAGAGGACTTATAGCTCCTCTGAAACATACCATTCTCATTTTCTTGTATTAGATCTTTCTGTCTCAGCTTTTGCACTTACAGTAAAAGCAGCATTTTCTACAAATCAACTATTTCCCTGCCATTAATTTTCCCTCCTGGAAAAGATTATAGACAAAAATATCTCAGAGATTAAAAAAGAGTAATAACAAAAAGAAACCTCATGTAAAGCAACGAGTTTGGCAGATTCCACATTTCCCTAAGTACATGCACGGGCTGCTCCCTACTAAAAAACATACTTGCCTCTTGTAACCTTACTGAAAATAATTCTATTCACTTGTTAGCCAGCACTGACTATGCTACCCTGTTAGTAGCAGCTGATGTTAAGATCAGTGCATGATCTTAGGTATTAGTCTACATGAAATGCTCTCAAACAGATATAGCGAGACTCTGACACTACCATAAAGTCTTGAACCAAATTTTTAAAGAGACTGATGGACCAAGAGAAATTAACATGAACCTGCTAGCAGGCTGATAYCATATARAAGGAGGAAACAAAAGACAATGTATGACTGGAATAATACCATAATTATATCACAAGTAYAGAAAACAGAAGTTTTACAGTTCAGTGATAATCAGGACATTGCACCACCTGTGCTAATGTAAGGGCTCTGGAGGGGAGAAGAGCCCACTCCAGCCTAGTGCTTACTTACTCTTTCTGACTGTAAAGCAGAAAAACTTTGAGGTAATGTGAAGGTTTATATAATTAAGAGCAATGGGCCAACAAATGTTCATTGTCAGCCTGGGTCATTCTAAAGCACCTCAGGCAGCCACATGGTATAGTTAAATCAAGCTTGGCAATTTTGCTGAAAATACATCAAGCCAAAATTAATTGAGAAATTCCCTGAACAAATTCTGTCATTAAGTGCAGAAAAACCTAGCTAACCATCGTACAATAACATATGGTTTAAGCCTGAACCCATAATTGATGGATTTACTTTGTGGACACATTCTTGAAACAAACATTCTGCTTCAAAAATAAAGAGTAAATAACACAGAACTTTATGAATAAAATATTTGTTAGTAAAATAATCACATACAGTCCTCAGAATCAGCAARATAATCCCACCACTTTCCCACTCTTACAGGCACKTATTGCTGTAAASACTGTTGCCATGTGTGTTCTTGGAGTACAATGCACAGTGCAGGGCTTACTGCTGGCCAGAGCCAATTCTCCWCTTAGTGCAGTAGCCCCTTTCTGAGGAGCAGCAGTGGTGGCTGCAGCTGGTGAGGGCCAGGAGCTCTGAAGCTGGAAGCAGAAAAGGACACATGTCCAAGGCTTTGTTCATGTCTTCACTTTCTACAGAGTCCAGGAAATATCTCCTTGTCAGACAGGTACAATACACAGGTTTTCTGTTAAACACTTGAAAACAGAAGTGTTTCCAGTCTCCAGACAGAAAGARGAAGGTATGCAGGGCCACCAAGCTGTATTGTCACCCTGACTCCTGAGAAAGTCCAGGAGTGGTGGGGAGGTTCAGGCAGGCACTCCAGCACTGCTCTCTCTTTGTCAAAGCAGCTGCATTTTTTGCATTAGTCAGGATCAATAATTTGGAAAACTGCAGGAASGTGTGTCTGCTGTAACAGCTGTAAATCTGCAGGAATGAGGCCCAGGTGATGTGGGGTGCCAGTTGTGCTGGGAGTAGCTGGGGTGTCAGGCTGTGGTGGCAGCTGTGAGAGTGCTGGGTGGCATTGAGGGGTAATGGGGGAGCTCCAGAGAGGGCAGACAGGGAAAGGGACAAGGACAGGGACAGGGACAGGGACAGGGACAGGGACAGGGACAGGTAGGGTCCAGCCCAGCTTGGTGTGTAAGGGCACACGAGTCTGTGTGTGAGATCTGGGGCAGGCATGAGCTGTGGGAGCTCCTGCAGCAGCAGTTGCTTGAAAACTGAGGAACTGTGCCTTGCTTCACCCCTGCTAAGACCTAAAAAGCTAAAAAGTTCTTRTATTTCCCAGCCTCTCCCCATGGTACAGCCCACTGCCCTGGAGGGGGCAGCTGCCTACACTGACCCTGCAGCTTTGATGTAAGCAGCTAGTCCTCTGTATCAGCTGGAGAAGCTGATTTTCACAGCTCATTCTTTATCTGTCGAATCGCTCGAGCTATTCCTCAGAAATGGCTGAGTTTCTGTGATTCCTTTGTCTGGTGTAGGCAGTTAATTAAAATCTCTGGGTGCAGAACTTTTTTGAATGAAGTGTCCTAAATAAGTATGTTATTATCATTGCCAAAATGATTTTGAAACCCTGCTTATCTCCATATTCTTTTTCCTAGTTTGGTTYCTTTGGAAAAAGGCATAAAAATAATGAATAATATGGTGATACTATCTCTTGTATTGCTTTAGTTTTCTAGGTGTGTCAGTATTATCTGTTCCAGCAGTCATCATTGCACAGAGTAGACATAAACTCTTATTGASAGACTGCATTACAGCTTAAATTACACTTAGCCATTACCTTGACTTTACTTGTCCTTCAAGCAAATTCTAAGYCAGAAAATCATTAGTCATACCTTAGTACTCCTGGTGTGCATCACYTTTACAAACAACTCAAGTGTTAATAAATTACATTTATACTAAGAAATASTGTCCTGTATTCTCAGAAATGAAAYGAATCCTATCACTTTACTGTTTTGTAGTTAAAGCTGGAAAAACACTTGGTTTAAGACTTGGAGACAGCTTGTAAACAAGCAAAATGCATCACTCTATGACTCTTCTGAGACTCTATCAGCTGGAAGCTGCATATAAATATTCTATGTTGATCAATACACAAATGTCAATAGGTGCATAGAGAAGGCGGCATTTAAAAAGTCATTTATGAAAGACTTCTTGGAGAAGCTGTTGCTGGTGGAAGAGAGTGGCCTCCAGTGTATTTGATTTTGGTATGAGTTTCTACAAGTTGCAGACTAGTTGATGTGTACTCTAGTCCTAATTACCATGATTGCACTTCAGCTGGAAGCGTTTTCAGTGGCTAACATCAGCAATGCTACAACTCGCTGCGGAACTCAAGAAACATGTGGCTGTCACTGCTGTACTCTGGTCTTGGATTACAAAGGTGTTGCAGTTTATTAGTAAAGCACGCTGCAGGTTAGAAGACCAGGTATTTTAGATCTTATAGCAGTAGGGCTAAAATTTACACAGAGCTCCACGTAACAATTTCTTTGAAATAGACTGAGCAAACCTATTACTTTTAAATAATAATAATAATAATAATAAAACTATAGATATTTTTAAAAATCTAGATACAGATTTGAGCACCAGAAAAGGTGCCTGGTAAATGCAAAAACAAAGATCAAAGAGCACTGGAGACAAACATCCTTATCATCTTTTTGCTACTTTCCTCTCACATTATCGTCATCCCTTAGGCCCAGAGGGAGTGCTGTGCATGGGGCACCCCACCAACTTTGCCTTCCTGCAGTGCCTTGCAGCAGCCAGCTCTTCATTTTTCTTTTTAGTTCCATTTCTCAGCTTTTCTAAGTCCTGTGGTTTGGGTTTATCTTTTCGGCTCACCAGAGGAAGGAAACAAGAATAAACCTCTTTGTTCCAACAGTGATAAAATCACAAGGCATCCTTCATCTTCCTGCAAATCAGCAGAAGGTGGTTTGAGAGAGTACCATATGTGTGAGGTTGTGGATTAAGGAGGTGTATTGAGCTAACATGAGGCCAGGATGGTTTGCTTCATTCTCCCGGCAATCCAATAGCGAAAGATTTGCAGGAGAAAAATATTGTCTGCAACAATTCCTATACATGTCTATCCAAARCATCTATCTCCTAGGGGGAAGAAAAGCAGTAACAAATTGTTCARAAACATGGATAGCCAAAAGATCCTGACCCTGCAAGCTGAATATCAGAATCTCCTGTAAGCTCTGGGACCGACTTGTAGGCAACAGCTTGCCCAGCATTCTAGCTCTTCATTTTGCAGGGTAGGATTACACTGGGCAAGTTAGTGATGGCARGCTTAGCAGGACATGGTGGTTTGCTTTTTCCTGCCATGGAGAATTCAAATAATCTCCTTAGCACTCTCAGCCCCATGGGGGCCTGATGACTGTTCTAGGCCATTGAAGCAATGCAGATCAAGAATTAAAGGCTGACCACGCTTGGCGTAGGCAGCACTCTGAGCATAAAAATCTCAACTTTTGCTAAATATAGCTTATTCAGGAGAGATGTTTAACATACAGAAATCCAAATGAGCATAGAGCCCTTGGTGGCCCAGGTCATTAAAGTAAAGTTCCTTCTCCTGCTTATTATTTCAGCATTGTCACCACCAGCAGTAACAATTTTATGAACCTAAGCTGTTGTTTCCCACACTTCTCAATGGTCTTAAAATAAGTCTTCAGGAAAAAAAAATTCCTCTGTTACAGAACAAAATAAATGCAACCCCCTGGAAATACTTGTTTTACCTTAGTATCCCTTCTTGGCTTTTTGGATAAGCCTGAAAAGAAGAAAGGATAACTCTACAGTCTGAACTAAACTACCAGGCAGAAGCAGATTCAAACCTTGGGTGTTTATAGTGTGACAGTGRAGGAATTAATCTCACTGGGAGCCCTGCTCCAGGTAGCAGGGTGGTGATGCTTTGGCAATGTGTTCAGCAGAATGCCAAACACTATCAGTTAATAAGGATCTTTCTACACAGCCTGATTTCTGTATGCTGAAAAAGTCATGCATGTTCCTTACTAAGAAGCTTTTCAAAACCATTGTCAAAAGCATAAAGAAACAAAAAATTATTYTGAAATTATTTTTTCTTAAATGCAGTGTATCTTATTTTTCTTATGTTTTTGCTTTGTGGTGGATTTGAACAGATAATGCTTTACATGGTACAATATATGTTGGCAGTACTATTGAAAAGCCAAGCACAAGGGAAGAAAAAATATGAAGTTTATCTAAATATCTTTAGGAGTCTCCAGATAAATTGYGAATGGGTTTGTTTTCATAAAGCTTTGCAGTTTTCATCACCTAGCTCTAACTAAAGCTWTGTGTAAATTCACACATCATAAGCACAGAGAAAGTATGGGGAAATTAAAAATTCAAGACATTCATGCTATCTTTTAATCTAGCATGTTTTGCTATCTTTGTTTTGAACTTTTGCAGGGGAAGCTAATGCTGTCCTGTTAAGAGAGCTCTTTTATATGTGTATGKTTTAGCCATAGTAGCAGTACCCGCATGTGGAACACAAAATTCATACGTGAAGCTGAGCTAATCCAGRCACACGGAGACATCCACCCTCTTCCCAAGAACCTTACAATACAACTTAAAGTGAGTTGCAAGCAAAAGGAATAATCATTGGGAAGAATGTGGGGAGAGGAGAGGATATCTCAGATAGCACCAAGATATAGAAGCCATTGTAGATTTAGCTGTAAGTCCTTCTTTTAATTTCCATGTAGTGAGGATTTSGCTGGGTGGGTATTTCTGGCTGCCTCTAAAACGAGAGAAAAGCCTGCTCTGCTAGGAGGTGCATAGACAGATGTCTTCTGTGGGACATTTCTCCCCTCTCAAGGCCACATCATATTTCCAGAATGCCCCCATAAAAGCTTGTCTTCCTGAGAGCCAGGTTGCCCTTTTAACTCAGGACAGTGCCAGGGTGTTGTTTCCTCATTTGAGGTCTCTTGCTCCTGTTGGTCAGGGTTTTCCCCGAGTCAGGGAGCAGATGTGCTTTGCACGGCAAAACCTTGTGAGAGGCAAGGTGATGTTCTCATTAAAGAACATGGTGATGTTCTCATAACTGTGAATCCCTCAGGAACATGCTGACCTTCAGGAAACTCAGTTTGTTGTTTGAGCTGTTTTCCTCGGAGAGGCCGCTGGAGAACGCGGAGGAAAGGTCTGACGTGAGGCACACACACTGACACATCGGGCAGAATCACAGGAATATGTCATTGGTGAATCATTCTGTATTTACTCACCCACAGCTCTACAGAGAATACAACTTGTAAAAAAAATCACAGAATGTTACCTCAGGTACTGCATAGCAAATCCATTAATAATTAGTGATCCACTAATAACAACAAGTTTAACAGAGTCTTGTGATTTGAAGTTGCTTCAGATGATTCTGGGGACTACAGATTTTAGGGACTATAGATTTTATATCCATGTGTTTGATTTCTTACTGCCTTGAATTTTGTATAATCATATGCATATGGAAAAAATGCTGCAAAGCTCCATTAAGTCAGACAGACAGCAACATAGTTTGGATGCTTGCAGATGACCAGATTGGTGGAGAATCACATCTTCTATGTAGCCAGGGGTGAAAGACTGGGCTCCAACATCTAACTTGGACAGTGTGAGATAGGAATGTTTTTAGCAATTAATTAAGTAAAAGTGCATTGATTCCACATGGTACTTGTTATAGTGGTTTCTGAATATGCTGTTTTAGCTGTCTTTATTAGCAAGTCTAARCAGATCATGTGAAAAACCTGAATTGTGTCTTGGCAGTCACAACATTAGTCTGCTACACTTTTAAACAGACTGTGGAAAGAGAATTTTTTAACAGCTGAAGTCCAGGCACCTGGCAAACAGAATGTTTTGCAAGGAGATTGGTTTATTTCATTTGACAGTTTTATTAAACTTTAATCACCTTTTCAATGAGTGTGTTGTTTAGTACCCGGTGTTCCTATGCCTAAATCAGGGACTTTTAAAAAGATGAATACTTATTTTTCTGATTCTCAAGCACAGTGCAGTTCTACTGACTCTCATTATTAACTGTTAACCAGAGATAAAAATTGTGTAGATAAAAGAAGGCAATAAAACAAAATTAAAGTGCTGTCAACACTAGATTTGTCAGAAATTTAATGAGCTTTGCCATAATGGTGCTGATTATAGGTAATATTTCACAATGCCATTAATCAYTCAACAAAATAATATACTTTTAGGAGACAGCTGTAACTGTGTTCTGCAATGATGGAAGTACTTATTGATGAGATTGATGTGTGCTGTGAGCAGGTGCCATTGCTACCATGCTCCARTTAAAAGCTGTGTGGATTATATGGTGTCTCTTACCAAGTATTTGCTTCACAGAAAGCCTAAATAACAGTAAATGAACACCCAGCTCAGCTGGAACTGTCTGCTRCTAGCCATTCCTATGGTTTTATGCTGATCTGATGTTTGCCCCATTTCCCTCTGATCTCTACATCTCTTCCATGCTGCAGCAATGCCTGGGACATGTGGAGGTGAAGCCAATTATGAGTMAGTAGCCAAAGGAGTGATCAGGCTACTGTGCTGTCTGAAGACTGTGGATCCCTCAGCCCTATGAACAAATGCCCATTAGCAGTTGGGCCTCATGGGGACAGCCTTTATGGCAAGCATTACACAGTGTTAAAAGTTCTGGCCTTTTAATTGCTCTATCATTGCCCCTGGTACCTAGGAACCTTGCTTCTAGTTACTTTCTAGGGAAGTGAAAAATCCCTAGATTTTTCTGATGGATTTGCAGGCAGATTTTCCAGCTAAGTCAGATCTTTCATTTGCCTTCAATGCTTTTTTTTTCACAACTATCTGGTTGTTTCCACTAATTACTTTCCACTTGTGTGGATGAGAAAATTGGGTCAGTCATATCTGCTGGGTGTTATCCCCTACTCATTTGCATTGGTGTAACCAGGTAGTTGCTACACCTGTAAAAACAAGAGAGGGATGGTAGCTCTCAGCACAAGGACTCACACCTGGTGGGTGTGCACATGTAATCTCAGAAATGTCTTTCATGTTGGGGAATCTGCTTGGAAACTTGATCTTTTGTGTCCACAAAGAGACTTCAGCGTGGACACAGGTATTCAGACAACCAAAAGCAGGAAATAATTTCAATTCCAGATTAACCTTTCTATTACTTGTTACTTTGGCTGCCATCACACAAAAATATTGGCTGGATTTCTTGATGGCAGAGTTTGAGAAGACTACATCAAAGCTCCTCAAAAATTTTAGAGGAATGCTGTGGTATGTCACTCCAAGTCCTTAAAATCTTTGTTGATCCTGGTAATCTTTCTATCACAACCAACTCCTCATTATTAGAGCCCTCTTTATCTGAAGGAGKACCAAAGAATCTAAAATCTGGTCATGTGTTACCGAGCTGGCTGTAAGGCTCAACACAATATTTCTGAAACTAAGAAAGAGATTGGTTATATGCACCAAGATTTTAATTGATACCCCAACAGTATTCAGTACTCTTCAAATATGTAGCAACTGCTTTATTTTTAACTACCTTTTGCCACTGATCCATCTGATATCAAGACATCAGCACATCAAGGATGTAGGAACGAGTCTATGGACAATAATGTGAGGCTATGGCAGATGTTCTGGGTAATCTAATATGGATGGGGAAGAAAGAAGCAAACCCATATTCAGCTGACCATTATCAATGTCTCTCGCACATAGGACTGGACTCAACATTGTCAGTGAGTTACTTAACACTGAGTGGCCCAGGGTAAGYCAGGCAAGCTCTAAATCTGGGGCATTTTTTGGTATTCTTCTAAATATCAGCCAAGACATAGACAGTAAAGTTTTGTCTTTTTGAGTCATGCCAAATCACTTTTGGATTGAGATTTGTGAAAGTGATTTTCTTTCCTTTCTTTGGACGCTCTGAAAGATGCTGACAATGTTGTGAAAAGGGCCCACTAGCTCTTTCATGAAGTCCTAAGAAAGAAAGAAGGAAAGAATGAATAAAAGCCCATTTTGTCTCCAGTTACAGTTAGATGAAGACACAAAGCTCCTGATTACAAAATCCAAAATGTTGCCCAGTTCAACACCTGGTAGCCTGAAATTTGACTTGGAACAATACCTGAGGAGTTTTTACACCATTGTTTCCCTTTGGTTATTCATAGTGTGTAGAAGTGTTCAGTTTGGTGTTTCTCGTATTTCACGGGGATGAGATCCAAGCTCAGTGCCCAACACTGCCCATGCAACACAGCACACCCTCAGTCCAGTACCTGCACCACCCTGAGCACCTCAGGACTAAGGGAGAACCATGTTCCTTGGTAACTCTCTCTTCTCAGGCCAGTTATTGAGGGCATCATGTCATTTGTTCCAGCCTCTTTTTATTGACTGAGTAAATAAATCCCTTGATTACYGCAGTTACAGTTTTCCCTGGGGTTACATTTGGCAACAACCCCCTCACCCTTCTTTAACTGCACTGTTAATTAGGAGGCCTGTGTTTCCCTTCTTGTCAAAAGCAACTAAGCTCCCTGCCACTGGAATTCTTTCTTCTCCCTTCTCCTAGGGTGAGAGAACAGTGATTGTTTGCTTGGTTACGCCTTAAGTCTTTTGTACACTTTTAATACAATCTGTAATTAATACTTTGAGAGGGTATTTTTCCCTTCTGTCTGAACACATCTTGAGCACAACTTTTCGATGGCAATAAACAAAAATAAAGAATAGTTAATTGCACTCCCAGCATGACTCTGACATTACTTGGAGTGTTGCAATAGCCTTGGATGGCTACATGTGAASGTCTAAAAGAAGTCAGTGGGGGTATTTGTAGCAAGCAATGTGGCTCCATTAACATGTTAGAGGGAGAAGTTTGGCTAAACACTGTCAAAACTTTCACAGTGTTAAAATGCAGAGACACAGGACTTTCTGGGTAAACAGGGCAAGCAAGCTATTGCGCCCTTTTCCTATTTTATAAGAAAGCAGCAATCATCTTTGACCTGTTAAAAAGTATAAAGAGTATAAAAAGCTTGCACGGACTCCAGCTGAAGCCAAAGACAAAACTAGACATGTCAATAAAAGCAGAAATAACTTTTCCACATGGGAAAATAATAACAGTATAATTTCTAAATACTGAATGCATATTACTTATTGCCCTCAGATATCACAGTCTGAGTTTCAGACTTTGACAAAATTAGACGTTCATATGCTTTTAGATACAAAATAATCACAAGACATCGTATTCATCTCACAGAACCTGCTGAGAGACTCTGTCTGTAGCCAAAGGAGGGAGAAAGGCACCTCCTGAGAGTGACTCAGGTTTTCAGTCTTTAGGCTCCAAGTTTAAAATGAGATGTTCCCTTCACTTGSAAGAGAACATAAATTTCTCTTGTCATTAAGAGAAGATTATTTTTCAAGTAAGACATACTGTAYTTTTCATATCTGGACTACAAGAACATTTTCTCKGATTTATRTGCCACTGATCACTATCATGACCAAAATCTGGTRTATAATGAGGATGCAGCAATTTCTATAGTCACACAATGGCGACTTGAAAGAAATTTCATATTTTTCTGAAGTGTTGGTCCTTGCCTGAGGTAGGCTGTTCAACTGGATGAAGCACTGATCTGCTAGGAAGATTGTCATGTACTTAATAATATCTTCTTATTCTTACCTATTTTCATATTATTGTTAGAGCTTTATATTACATTTTAAAACCTTGACCTGACTTTCTGAAGAAAAGTTGTGTTTATGCAGACACTGAATGAAAAACRTATTTATTGGCTCTCAAGAATCATATTATTCCCTACTATGAAGTACCCTGCCCAATGCTTACAAACCCTTTAGCACTTTGTACTGTAACATTTTTATATAGTTTGATTTGAAGGCATCCARCTGGTTCTGAGAATCACTTTAGTACCCAAAAACTAAATAGATTCAGTTTATTACAATGCCTTAGGACAGCAATCACAAGTGCATTTAAAAATGTGAGCCTGACAGAGGGTATTCTCATGTGTCATATCCATGCAGCCTTCAGGATTGATTGTGGAGGTATAAGAAATAGCAAATCTATCACATACAAAGTGTGTGTTARATAAAGTGACAAGGAGGTGGATTAAAAACTGGCTGAAAAGGCAGGCTGAAAGGACTGTAGTCACTGTCACAAAGTCYAGATGGAGGMAAATCACTACCAACCYTGTTTTAAYGTCCTCATTAATAACCTGAATGATGGAAGGAGTGCACCCTTAGCAAGTTTACAAAATACAAAATAGGGAGGAATGACTGAGAGGAGGAGATAGAATTGGTGTGCTGCCCTTCAGAAGGACTTCAGCAGGACGAAGAAATGGGCTAACAAAAGCTTCATGAAGTTCAGTACAGGGAAATGCCAAATCCTGCACATGGAGGGGAACAAGCATATGCTAACTGGGAAGCAACTTGACCGGGAACAGTCTTGGGGTTCTGACAGAAAGCAAGYTTACCCCAAGGTACCCACATGCTCTTCCTGCCAGGGTGGCCAGTGGCTGGGCTGCATTTGGTAGAACATTGCCAGCAGATTGAGGGAGGTGATCTGTCCTCTTCACTCAGCATTGCTGATGCCACACTTGTACCAGTTCTGGGATCCTCAGTAAAATGTACAGATTTCTCGAGTGAGTCCAGCATAGGGCTACAAAGATGATTAAGGGACTGGACCATCTGACAGATGAAGAAAGGCTGAGAGAGCTGTGACTGTTCAGCCTTGGGAAGAGAAACCCTGGGGGAATCTCACYTATGAGTATAAAACTGTGATGGGAGAGAATAAAGAAGAGGGAACCAGGCTCTTCTCCATGCTACCCAAGYGGGACTAGAAGCATCAAGTATAAACTGAAACACAGGAAAGAAAATTCGACCTGATCACAAGAAAGGACTTTTTTTTTTTTACTGTGAAAGTGGTCAAACATTGCAACACATTGCTAAGAGAARCTGTGGAGTCTCCATCTGCAGAGATAATTCAAACCCARCTGGGCAGAAGGCAGGCAACCTACTGTAGCAGACTGTACTTGAGCAAGGGGGATGAACTAGACAAGCTCAACCTTGTCAAGAGCTCTCTCCCAACCCAAGTGATTTTGTGACTTTRTGATTCATGACCCTAGAAAGTCCTGGCATTGCTAATAGCTTATTGTAACCACAGTTCCCTGCAAATGCAAACTAAATGGTTGTTTGTTCTGTCTTTATATAAAGTTTCCAGAAGCTTAGTTAAAAYTAGCCCAAACATATTTGTTGGGTCTTTTTTCCCTCATAAAATTGWATTATTTCAATGAAAATTCCTAAACACGGTTCTCCATTTCTCCACAGTATTTAATTTTGGAATATTTTCATTTCAGAAAACTTTGAAACTCCTTCCTATTTCACTTCATGCATTTTTGTTTATTACTTTTAAGTGTTTCATAACAGAGAAAAAATAGTARTGCTGCAAGAKAGATGGAACACTTAATTTTTAGAATCAGTGAGTTAATATGTTTTACTAATTGAAATAGCTTTTTGAATATTGCATCTCAGATTGGTTAACTTCAGTGTACAGAGAATCTCGAAAAAGTATTCTATACAACCACAAAGTAGTAACTCATCTTCACGATTCTAGAGTAAAAACAGCATCCAGGACTGTGTCTGGATGGTCACTGSTGGAGGAACATATTCAGGGACAGCCAGATATCCCCACTGGCACCGTGTGCTGKGGAGGGACCCTGAAGGGGAACATGCACATGGTGCTGGAGCATGAGCGCTGCACAGAGGAGCTGTCCCTGCCTGCTGGGGCTGGCCTGCCCTGACAGACACTGGGCCAACCACAGTTACCGTGCTCCAAAGGGAATACTGACATTAAATGAACAAGAAGGAGACACTACTTACAGGAGAAGCAGAAAACAGTGACATTTGTGTCTTGTTTTGGGGCATGTAGCTCCAAAGGCTTCCTTATTCACCGTAAAACAGTGGGATTCCATGTCTCCTTCACCCTGGTGCTTAAATCATTGCAAGAATCAGGTATAAAGCTCTCTGCAGTGCACCAAAGACATGCTGGAAGAGGGCCACCACACATTGCTGTCAAAAAATAAGATCTGAAACCCTGAAAAGTTGGTAAAAAAAAAAAAAGCTCTCTACCCTTTTGGCACTAAGCATGTATAAAAAATTTTAAAAAGCAATCTGACTAGACACTAAAAGGAAACCTAAATTCAGGAAATGAAAGACRGCTCTGTAAGTACTGTCTCTGATAGTATATTCTTTTTCAAGAAAGGCATTTATTTCTCACTATCTTATCAGTACCCCAGTGGTAGTCTGTGAGCTAGAGATAAACTGAAATTAATTTTTTTTTTCTGGCTAACAAATGAATCCTTACAGGATTCTAAAATGGCTGCAATTTGCTCACCTCTCAGATGTCAATCTCTTTTCAGGAGGGTATCAGAGGTAAAGTTTTCCCAGGCTTTAGAGACAACCAATAAATGCCTATTAACTACCTGAGAACAGAACATGGGTTGGTTCTGGGGTGGAAAGCAGGGAAGGATGAAAACAGGGAGAAGGCAGCAGCTGGAGGACAGAACAGTGACGAATCCCTTGAGTAAGAAGGGAGGAAAAAGATTGTTACTGTTTTCTGAGGAAATAGCTGCTTCCAGCATAAGGAATTGTGTAAAGAAAAACATGCAGGTGAAATCTTATGGGGTCATTTAGTCAATGATGCTACAACTCAAACACATCTCTGCATTAATTTTCAGAGAAGACTTGTTTTGATCTTAAAGGCCAAAGGTCTCTTAGATCATCTCATTGAGCTTCCTACTATCATACCAAAATCTTTTTTTCCCCAGTTTCTCCAGTTAACAGTCCAGTAGCAGGAATGTTTTTGTACAGCATACCTCTTAAGTAAAGGCAATACTGCAAACCTTGAAAGACATCCTGCTTTCCCCTGGGGGCTTGCTGTAATGGGTCACGTTACAAACGTTTGCTTGATGTCTAATTGGAATCTGACTGTTTTCAGGTACCTGTCACTGAATCTTATTATCTCAGTRTCTGCTAGAATAAATGGGCTTTGCAGGCTTGGTATCTTCTTCCCAGGGGAATCCTAATGCAATCCYGTCATCTTTCTGTCTTGTGCTTAGTAAGATGTTAAGATATTTAAATCTCTTCCGATAAGGCCCTCTTAAATATTTTATACAAAAATCTCCACATTTTTTTCCTAGCATTTATCCTGTTCTGCATCCCTTGCTACATTTTAAACCCCTTTTTAATATGCAGGAACTGGTTTTTCCCTATTAAAGTTATTGTGTTTTCTATATTATGGAGTTATTCTCCATGGATTGAATTTGGAAATTCAAACTCTGTGATCTCAGAGCTTCTCAGTTGTCCAAGATGTAGCCAAGATTAATGTTATCAAGCCAAAGACCAAAGATGAATACCTGAATAGGCTTTTTAAATTTTAAACAATGTAAAATAGATGTGCTGAATTTTCCAGTCCTCTATTTTCCCCTACTAATTACCCATCTCCGCTGTTTATATACAGATTTGCTCTATATTTAGTAATTGGATTATCYTATTGTTTGGATTTCTTTATTCACACTAGACTTTTAATGTCTCTCCCTCCTACAAGGTCATTTTTTTCAGCTCTGCACTTGCATTTTCGTGCAAGGTATACACATGAGAGGTATACACTTGCAAGTACAAGTATTTTTCATGAGAGGTATACACTTGCAATTACAGGTGTTCTATAAATCATCATCACTGTGAATCACAGACATAAATAAACAAGGCTGATGAAAGACCTTTTACTGCTATCAGTTATAACATGAAATGGGTCACACAGACAAGCTGTGACCTGTGAGATCAGATTGGTATCAGAGTTTTAATCTCTGTTCTTGCTGTGGTAGAGAAAAATGACTATCATTTATCACTAGCAAAGCATGCAGCAAGCAATAAGAATCTGGGATCTCAGCTACATTAAATAGTAGCTGCTGTACATAAGCAGTGCTGTGCCCTACATCTATTACAAACAATACGCTGTAATTACAAACACAGACACATAATAGGTGACTTGAAACAGCAGAGTTCAGATAACRGCAATGGCAAAGTGTAAGTGCAGTGAGCAAATGTCATTAGCTATTTACTCAGATAATCAAGAGCCAACTAAAATTTCTCCACTACACTGTGGAGAAACCACAAGGTATTCCAATTAAATCACAGATAAAAAGGCAGTGGAACTCTGAAAATAATGGAAGAGTTTGGCTACTTCTGTTTCCTCTTTCAACACACTGTCCTGGCCATAAGGCTAATAATCCTGGTATATAGTTTGTGACAAAGTGCACTGTTCTTTTTCTTTAGTTTGAAAACAGCAAGACTGCAGTGCTCCAGGTATKATTAGTAAAGTACAGCCTATTTTCTTCACAGGCTATGGAATCCATATGGATRGTCTGATGTCTCATGTTGGAGCTCATCCAACAGTTTCAATGAGTCTAATCACTGATTTCTAGGGGAAGCAGGGGAAAGAGTGCCAGGGACATGAATCCACCTGGTAATAATCCACCTCTGCTAAGCCAACCTCTGTCTAATCTCTCCTTTCACCCATGCATGGTGGCATGTAGTCATGTACTTAATATGTAAAGCATAGAGTTCAGAGGACAACCATTCTTCCAGTTTAATTAAAACACTGCCAGATTCCAGCAGTGCCAAAACTTGCATGCAAAGCAACAGTTACTAGTCATGAAGCATTCTGATAAATAGTTGTAATTTTGATCATTTCCTCCAAAACCAAAACATGCACTGTTTTTGTCCCAAGATTTTGTTGTGTTGAGCTAAAGCGTTTATGAATAACCTTTGCCTTCACAATACTATAGAAGTTGATCATTGCACTTACTTTTCCAAACAACAAATATAAAAATTTATTTTCCAAGATTACCATTGCTATTACTATAAATTTTATTACTAAAAATTTTTGTTACAGACAGTTGATCTTCAACAGTCACGCACACAAAATTCAAATGTTTTATATACATTTATATACAAACAAGTAGAACTGATAGCAACAAATTAATTGTTCTTTTAATCTTAGAGTGGTTTRGATTGGAAGGGGATSTTGAAGATCATCTWGTTCCAWTCTCCCTGCCATKGGCACAGACACCTTCCAYCAGACCAGGCTGYCCAATCCAATCTGGCCTTGAACAYCTCCARGGATGGGGCATTCACAACTTCTTCAGCAAACTTGTGCCCATGTGCCCAACCCCACAGTAAAGATTTTTTTTCTAATATCTAATCTAAACATACTSTCAGTTTGAACCCATTCCCCTTTCTCAGGTCACTACATGCTCTTGTAAATAATGKCTCTCCATCTTTCCTTCAAGTCCCCTTCAGGTACTGGAAGGTCGCAATTAGATCACGCCTTTCTTTTCCAGGCTGAACTATCACAGTTCTCTTAGCCTTTCATAATAGGAGAGGTGTTTCATCCCTCTGATGAACTTGCTCCAACAGATCCATGTCCTTCCAGTGCTGAGGATCCCAGAGCTGGATGCAGGTGAGGTCTCACCAGAGCAGAGCAGAGGAGCAGAGCTGCTCYCTCACCCTACTGGCCACACAGCCCAGGATACAGAGTTGGCTCTCTGTCCAGATACTGCACTCTGAGAATTTGTTTGTGATTTGTAACCCTAGAAACAGTCCCCAAGAGTCAGCTTCCACAGGATCACCAAGTCAGAACATGAGTTTCTTTTGAAACTTTTCAACTGTCAGCTTCTAACTAGAAATGAGCAGTACCTGTCAATAACAGCTGAGTAACAGATTCCATAAGTATAGGGACCATAAATTAGGAGCCTAACTGAGAAAAGACCTATTATACAGCAAGGGCATTTCAGCACTCATTTCAGCAACACCTGGCAGAAGAACCTGGCAGTGGAGCWACATGGTTATTAAAGAGAGTGATTTGAAGAATTCAGAAGTGKCTGTTTCTGAATTATGCAGTACTGTGCAAGGTTCTGTCAAAGTTATGGGTGTTTTCCAGTGTAGCTCTGAAATGAAAAACAGAGTTGAGATATTAATGTTCTGTGAAGGACATTAATTTAAAACATGCACAGTGCTAAAGCTTGCTATCAGCTGCTTTAYGATACAGAGAAGCTTGTAAGGGAATAAAATATGGTTAGCAGAAATGTTTMATTTTAAGTTTGATGTTTTCTCTTCACATGCAGCACTAAAGGCTATAGTTTATGCTCTGTTATTGTTTTGATACTGAAAAAGCTCATTTTCTTGTACTTCTGGGTGAAATGGGAGTAGCTGCAGTGGTGCTGGGCTACATAGTCACAAAGCTAGTGGGAACAGACTGCTGTGGAGAAGCAACCCCAAAGCGGGAACTCTCTGGAGCTTWGTCACCTTTTACACTACTTGATTCAGAAACATTTTTGGGGTCAACTTTAGGCTATTCTGCTGCTAACCTGCAGTACAAGGCACTGAGGCTACCTCAGTGTACCTTATAATCCAGGAAGAAAGGCATTCAGACTCCATWAGATATTGCTAAAACCACCATTTTCTGGAGCAAACACAAGAAAATGCAAGAATATATGCAATCTTACATCCCTGCAGATGCTGGGAGCCCTGAGCCACGCAGCATCTCACAGACTCAGGGCATACAGTACAGGTCCTGTAGAAAGGTTCTCTAACATTTTGGTTTTGAGACCTCTTATAGAATTTTCTTAGAGAAAAAATAATGTATTCATCATATCTGTTGCCAAATAACTGTATGTTCACATGAGAACTTGCYGCTCTTCTTTAAGATAATGCCAAGGCCACACAGGTGGTGTAACTGGAAACACAGAGTGGGAGCTGCCTGTGGGCTCCTCTGTTACCATCACCCTGCTGAGTTTATCCTGAAGGATAAGCTGTACATGCAGCACAGGGCAGCACAGCCTGCTCGGGTTGACACTCCTCATGGATTGCTAACTCTCTGATAAASAATAGTCTTCTGGTTAGGATTGTTACAACCCCAAAGGGGAAAATCTTAAAGCTGTTCAAGGCTTTAGGCTTTGCTTCCCTGCTGKGGGCATCAGCTGGTGCTCTGTGACATGCTGGTAGGTTCCACTGCYCCCTGAAGTGAGCTCTGCCTATTAYCACACATGAGACAGAGTARCAAARGATTGTTTCTGAAGGGTCCCTGTATTATCTAGCATGAGGGCCATGGGATTTGCAGGCAGGCTGTGSTCCAAGCTTAGGCAACCTACTGGGACAATAAAGATGCAGAGTTCATCAGGCTTCTCCCAGCATCAACCACACCATRTACAACACAGCTGCAAGACAARMAAGAGTCCTGATGTAGAGGGAACAAGATGCTTATGGCTCTTCTGGGACACAGGATWTGTTGCTGCTTCCCTTCCTTACACAGACACCTGGCAACTTCAATAGATTGTTTCCTATAGCAATGGAGGATGAGTAYGTGCACAATTCAAGCAAATCTCACATCTTACCTTGCACTGCATTTGCCAAGAACACAGACTGTGTACTGCAACTCTGAAGACATTTAGCATCTGGGGAACAGGAATCTGCTTTTGAGAGCTGCTCTGGGATCATCATAGCTCTTCCTATACCAGCTTCACATGGTTGTCTCYGGGCTCTTCTGCAGAATGGATTTTYAATTACATTCTACTTAACAAGGTCCTACATTTATTGTCTTCCCTCATGCCCATTTTACATTTAATTTATGCATTATAATGGTATGCAATACAGCCAGAATCAGGGATTGTCTCAGCACTCTATATARCAAAATGGGCTGCTTGATTGATCCTTGCAAGCCAAGCAAAATGAACCTTTCCCACTGGCTGATGATCAGGACCATCACAGTTCACTTTCCAGCTTCTCAGATTTGATAATATGCCATCACATACAAAATTAGTATGATTTATTAATTTAGGACTGTTTAAGAAGATAGCTTTAACTCTAAACCTTGGARTTAATTGATTTTATAAAGTCAGGGTATTTAAAAATACACAAAATTTGTGTGACAGCACAGCCCAACATGCACAGAGAAATCATAACTTYGCCCAATGTAAAATTATTTGTGTATAGTGTTTTAATTGTTTCCTTTTTTATAACTGAAAGGTTTAGTGCAWGAAACCTAATGGAACTTGTTTAGTAGAAAACATTAGTAAATTTATAAGAGCAAATGTGATCACTGAATGATACTGAAAGGCAAATATAAAGTATTTTTCTAAAGAAGTGTAACGGATACTGATGCATTACAATTAAAGTTATGTAGACATSACAGAGGGGAAACATAGATGTTAAAGTATATCAGGCGTGCAACAGTTTAAAGAAATACTCCCATTGGAAGAAGTTACTTCCCTTTACAKCTTGTAAATTAAAGGTAAATATTACACATAGCCTCAGCTGAAAAGCATACATGTAGCACTATATAACCTTATAGTAATTAACACCAGATAATCACTCCAACCTGCTCTATTAAGTTTATGTTCAAGGTTAGTAAAAAAAATTATGTTCTAGGACTCAGTTATTTTTCTAAAACTTTCCGAAAATATTTAAGAAAAGCAGTTTAGTTTGTTTTGAAACTGATTTAAATACAGTTTTCTTTCTTTTTATCTCTGCTCTCATGAAGGTAACAGAATAAATTACAGCTCCTGTTTTTTTCTACTTTTTCATTAAGGCAAGTGTAACTTCACAAAACCTACTGGCATTTGGAAAAGTTAAGGAATGGTAAAAGGACAAACAYGAGAAGATTAAAGGACACCAGGTGGCAGATTACTAATTTGATTGAATCCTGACAATCTTTTTCAKTTATGGCATTTTTTGAGCTTCTGGAACAGACATAATTCTTACTCTTAGACCATTTCTTCTACACTTAAGAATCCAGGCTGAAAAAAACTTGGATTATGCTTAAAAACTGTTGAAAAGCACGACCTGCTGCAGCAGCAGGGACTGTGTCAGAGTTGTACTAAGAACTGTACAGGACAGAGTCTGGACTGCATGGGCATGTACATTTTCTGGCCCTTTTTAATGCACTGTCATAAGCCATGCAACAAAGACTGTGTCTGTGACTGCCAGCTACCAGTGATATGAGATCCTGTGTGTTTAGTGCTTGGGGGCACAGAGCTTTTGGGTGGCAGAACTGTCCAAACTCAGTGCTGACTCTGTGGGCTTTCATGCAGTAGAATACAAGGTAAGCTTGGACCTGAGTGCTGGCTTAGGCCTGAGCTACATGCRCAGTACAGACAGTGCAAAGTGATCTATTGCCCTGTGTGGGGAGAGTTAGTGCCTCAACCAAGACTATGTCTTGGTCTTGTCTGTAAGCCTTGGCCAACAATTACTGAGCCCTGCACTTATGTCTCACCTCTTGACCATTTTTCTGATTTTGGTGAAAATCAAAGATAGAGTTTGTGTATTCTTAAGTAATGTGAAATTAATTTACTGGTAGGATAATTAGAAGACACTGCAGCCAGRGGACTATTCACATCCCAAGGAATTATAGCCATGTGAAAGAAGTCATGTTCTSCACTACTTTGCTACTTTAAGACCATACAACAAGGTCCTGATGGGACCTTGCAGGTCACTGAATCCAGACAGTGCTTTCAATGTCTAGAAGACTTCATAATTATTTTTAGAATCTTTCTGACTCTAAGATTGCTCCTGCAGTACATTTTCTAGGGTGGTTTGCAGCTGTGCATCAAATTTGCTATTCAAGGGGATTTCCATTGCTGCTCTACCATAAAGCTGACCTCAGAAGAGTCTATGGCACCCGTGRACCTGCTGTGTGATTGCTCAATGCTTTGGTCTGGAAAGACTTGCCAAATATTGAATGTGACCTGGACAAAGTCATTGTAACTATGTCTAACCTGCCTGAATGGGTKTTCCTATATGAGTATCATGTTGTAATTCAATGTGAGACTTAGAGGAGCAAGGCTGGGAAGTTGCAACAGTCTTCCATTAAGTGCTTCTCATCTTTTAYTTGCACTTAATTGTAAGACTATGGCTGTTTTATTGTCAGTGAAGATGCTACTCCCAGGCTGCAGGCCAAATAACTATTTAGGCCAAGCTGAAAGCCTAGGGCTTAAAGCACACCAGGGACCCAAAAATACTTCAAAGGGTGAAGAGAAAAGGGGACAGCTGACAGTAGTTTTATTTGTGGACAGAGGGATCCATGCCCCAGGTTGTGAACTGAAGCCTGTGCAGAGCTTGCTGTGTAAAAACCGGGAATTAATGTAAGTGATTCTCAGAGAAAAAGCAGGAACCAGTGCCTGTTCTCACGGCACAGAATAAGACCTCTCAGCTGAAAAAAGCACCAAAGATGGACAACATTTGAAGCAAAGACTGCAAAAAGAAGAAAGAACTAAGGAACTAGGAAAGACTGACAAGACAAGAGACAGAGTGCTTTAACACTATCTTTTCCAGAGTCACAGAGGAAGGAAGCATGCTCGACAAGTCAGGAATTGCTCTGACTTCTCTGTCTTCCTAGAAATCATCAGTAARACAGTGATTACTGCAAGAAGCCCTAAGAGTCCACTCAGGAAGGCTTCAGCTTCCTCTCAAGCACACAGGGAAGCTCAGAAGTAAATGACTAATGGCCCAAAGCTTTATTTGATTTGCTGCTACAATTAAGTAGTGGCTGGCAAAGCTCACTGGCCTCCCTCAGGTACTAATCCATACTGGGCTGTTTCAAAGWGYTCCTGAGAAGCTGGAGCCTAGATAACCTCATTAGAAGCATTTGAGAGGCGTTTCAGTTACATTAATGCGCAATATGAATAGTGAGGATAGCCATATGCTGCTCATACATAAATATATGAATAAGTCATCTGTTGGATAGCTGAGGTTCCTAAGTTATGTCTAAATGGAATAAAGATATGATGGGTACTTAGATATAAAGAATGTTTACTGACTGAAGATGATTTTGGTAATYCCATCCACTCAGGCTAACATTCAGTTTCAAAGGCTGGAAACTAGACTAATTCTTTTTTCAAAAATTAAAGCTTGGCATGAAAATATTTAAATAACTGCCCCAGGTGAAGTGTTCCTTGTGCAAACCTGGGGGTTAGAAATTAAAGAGACAAACATGGACATACAGCATAATCTTGTTCCCCTGACTTGCCTTTGCCGGCACCTGTAGCTGTGAAAGATCCACTGTAGTACCTACCTGCTTATAACCCTGTTGCTGCAAGGACACGGAGCCACTCCCATCCAAAAGGAAAAA
>CADDXX010000063.1:1938678-1988558 GCA_902810485.1 Alauda arvensis
CTCCGAAAGGTACCGACGTCGGGGCGATGCGTCGCAATGGAGAGAAGAGTCGTGCGGGGCGGCGGGAGTCCTGCCCCGCTGCCCTCCGCAGCAGCGGCGGCCGGGCCGTGCTGGGGGTGCTGACGGAGAACGGGCAGCAGCAGCAGCGGCCCGGCGGCCAGGTGAGCCCCGCTGCCCGCRGAACCCGGGCGGAGCTCTCCGGCCCAGGGCCGGCAGCCGCCGGCAGGAGCGGTGCACGCACCTGCCTCGAGGCTACCAGCAAAGGCCCGGCGTGGCGGGGTGAGAAGGTGACTTGGGCTCCTGTCCTTAAGCGTGAGTTACCCGAGAAACCCTGCTAGTAACCGCTCAGTCCTAACCTGCAGGTGTTTCCCCGTGGAAGTACTTATTTACTGCGTAAATAATTCATCCTGGAAGGAAGGGTTACTACTTGACAGCTTACCCTCCACAGTCTAGGAGGTGGTTTAAGGAAGGGCTGTCCACTGACCCAAAGCCCTCGTTGCTGTGTGGCTAGCCGTGCTCAGTTCCAGGGTGCCAGAGCCTTAAGGAAGTTCAAGTTAATGACATGTCATTTTTCTGCCTTTCTCTCCCTTGAGCCCTTCTGGAATCTGCTGGTGGGGCGGGGATAGTGTTACTGTCCTGACCTAAAAAAGYAGCTGGTATGTGTATTACAAACACTTCTTGGTTTTGGCTGTGTGAARCCCCTAACTCAGCTCATGGCTTGTTGACAGTAGATGGTGTGCAGGATTGTAGCCTGGTCACAGGTAGTCCTAGAGGTCATGATGTTTAAGCTCAAAAATTCAAACTTCAGTTTTCTACTCGGCTTGAAGTGCCTTCTTGCCAGTGCAGTCCTTCCTAAGTCTGTGGCAGTGCTTGAGCACTTTTGTTAACTTGCTGCACTTGAAACTGCTCCTTGCCAAAACCGAATGTGGAGCAGACTCTACTCCCTGGCCCCATTGGAACTGAGCAGCATCCTCATTCTCCTTGCTGGGAGATGCTGCTTCCCCTTGTTTCCTGACTTTTACTAGATTTTATTCTTTCTGTGAGGAGTCTGTCACAACAAGACAGCAACAAGCAGCACCAACTTCAGAGGCGCCAAATGTAGTTGGTGGCTTTTCCCATGAACTTTTTTTATTGGTATCTGTTACACAAGGAAAGGGATTTTCTTTTTGAAAACAAGTGGCACTTTCTGTTTTCCTCCTGAGTTGCCCTCCCACAGTGTTACCGTGTGCTCTGCTTCAGGGTGCTGCTGTTATCAAGCGCTTCTCTGGCTTTGAAAACAYCATCCCTTCATCTAGAAAAGATGAAGTGCCCAGCTGCATGGTCAGTGCTGTATCAAAGCAAGGTTTTGCTATCTACGTAGATGACCCAGAAGATAAAGAAAACTACAGCTGCCAAGTGTCTGAAGAGCTGGAATTAGGCCACTGTGAACTGGATACCAGTGCAATGACATCCAGTATTCACCTGCTGCTGGATCTGAGTACAGGTAACTCCTGTTACTACTCAGATGGTGCCCATAGCACAACCACCCCATGTAGGGTGGTTATGAGTTGTGAAGTCTAAGTTAGTGAGTGGCTTATGTTACAATAAGTAACACAAAAAAGCTAGCTTGGATTGTGTCTACATGAGGGGCAACACTTCTGAGCTAAAATTAGCAAGGGAAAGTCAAGAGATTAATTATACAAATGTCTTGCTGCTTCCTATTGCCTGTTAGGCTCTCCTATGGTAGTGGACACATCCTTCCAATCCCAGCCAGAGGATCATATGGAAGATGTTGTAACTCTGGCTGTGGGAGAGTATGCAGAAGACATTCATCAGTACCTCCGAGAGGCTGAAGTAAGTTGCTGTGAGAAGCTTATAGGTATCTGTGGTAGGCTGCAATATTGCAAAGATCCAAGGGTGCCACTGAACTACAAAGAAGAGAAAGTAAATAGTAAAAGTAATTTATTAAGGCAGCATATAGTACTGATATRTTATTTCAGGATTAATGCATCCCTGTTATTTCCTATGATGGGAGCATCTCTTTACTGTTTGGTWAGAAGAATTCTTGCAAATGGGAGTAGAATGCTGAAAAAAGGCTAAAGCAGTTTGATGTGATCTCACTGATAGCTCTCTGGTTATAGCAGTGGTTTTTCCCTACCTCCTTCTGTCGGAGCAGTCAGGTGCAGTTTCCTGATAGGAAGAAGGGGGAGAATCTGATTGGTTCATTTTCAGGTCCTTCTGAATGGCTCAACTGTTTGATGGCAGAGGCTGTCCATAGTCCAGGAAGTGTTTTACTATTCTCCTGCCAACATTGTAGCTTCAATCTGTCTCTTCAGTGTAGAAATACTACTTTCTAGAGATGCCACTTGCTGGGARTAATTAACACTAGCACAATAATTGTGGTTAGTACTTACTAATATTGGGACAACACTCGCTCCTTTAAGTATAAAGAATATTTATCAGCTCAGCCATCCATGGTTCTCTTGAGTGTTCATCCTGATTCTTCAACTCTTTCCCAACAGGTAAGATTTAGGCCCAAGCCCTACTACATGAAGAAGCAGCCAGACATCACAGCAGGAATGCGTGCTATCCTGGTAGACTGGCTGGTAGAAGTAGGGGAAGAGTATAAACTTCGGACAGAAACTTTGTACTTGGCAGTGAACTTCCTGGACAGGTTTCTTTCCTGCATGTCTGTTCTCAGAGGGAAGCTACAGCTTGTAGGAACAGCGGCAATTCTTCTGGCTGCGTAAGTKTTTCATCTTCTGAAGTCTTGGTGATCTGCAGCCTATTTTTGGGCTTAGTTGTTTGGTGTAATTTGAAGGAAGGAAGGTTGCAAYGTGGCCTCCTTTGCTACTAATAAACATGTAATATTAAATGTGAAGAACTGTTGTGGGGAGAGCTTTTAACCATAAACATGGTGACAGAGGCAGTATGGTGTTACCTAGATTTCCCCACTGAAAGCTTGCTGTTAAGAGCTAACAACGGGAGTGTATATCTATCTAGACTGATGACTCAGAGTTCCTCTTATATTTGTCCACGTTTGAAACTAAATTCTTTGCTAGCCTGGAGGAACAAGTAAAAGTAGAGCTTTCCACAAGTTTTAGTAATGTCATGTTCTCATCCTTATGTGGTTCCAGTACAAATAGTTCTTTTACTATAACTTCAAAGTTGACAAATGTGGCTCCTATATGCCTTTTTCAGGAAGTATGAAGAGATMTACCCACCAGATGTGGATGAATTTGTCTATATAACAGATGATACCTACACAAAGAAGCAGCTACTGAGAATGGAACACTTGTTTCTCAAAGTGCTGGGTTTTGACCTAACAGCCCCGACCATCAACCAGTTCCTCCTTCAGTATATTCAGAGGCGTGGAATCTGTATGAGGACAGAGAACTTTGCAAGGGTATGGACTATCTGCCTTCTGGGACTGAGGGAGAAGAAGTGACCCTTAAAGGAGAATTACTTGTGTTTCATGAAGCTGTCTCTGCATGTTTTATAGTGATGGCTTGTGTGCTGAGACTTCTGGAYAGATGCCTCATGGAAATCCTAGGTTTGGCCAGCTTGTCTGGTCAGGGATAATTTACTGACTAGGCAATTAGGTGGTAAAAAAATCTGATGGCTTTTTCAACAGTGCCTGTGTAGCAAGTCTGTCCTGGATTTGGTRCTACTGCATATTTCTCCACATTGACACAGAATATACCTGCACAGCTGCATAGGAGTTGCCTGAAGTAGGCAACTGTGCTTAGAAACAGCAAAATTRCAGTAAAACATCTGACCACCTGCTTCTCTGCAAAGGATATGGGATTGTACAATGACTTTACTCCATAATAGAGCCCATACTGTGCTTCTTAGAGCTGTCCATTTATCCCTGATGTCCAAGCGGGATATACCTATATAAAGAAGAACCTCAGCAGATAGGAAGAATGTGACTATCATTTTTRTGAAACTTGACTTTTCTGAGTCTCTTCCTGTAAAATCAAGTCAGCTCTGATGATGGAACCAGAACTTCAGATTAGAGTAGATGGGTTAGGCTTTGGTAAAATGTGGTCTTTCTGTACCCCCTGAAACATGGTAAAAGATCTTCTGTAAGGTCAACAGGACTTGAATGCTAATTCTCCTCATTAGATATGTAGTTTATGCTTTTGTACATCACACTGAGACCATTGCCAAACTTTAATACTTGCTGTATTGGACTGATTGTACCAGCTAGGTTGATTCTTTTTGTAAAACTTGGGTGTTCTTGTTCAGTATCTTGCAGAGCTGAGTCTTCTTCAAGCTGATCCTCTGCTGAAGTACCTTCCTTCACAAATTGCTGCAGCAGCCTACTGTTTAGCAAACTACACAGTGAACAGATCTTTCTGGGTAAGAATAACTCTATGTTAATAAGTTACTGTTTTGTTAGCATTTTGTTATTAGAACTGAGCTGAGAAGGAGGAGGAGTAGCTACAAAGAATGTTGTTCTAAAGGCTGAAATCCTGGGATGAGTAGCTATTATTGGGTTAATGAGACTACCTGATAAATGACTGTTAAATAAACCTGAAATATCATGCCCCCTTCTCTGGAATAGAAGGGCTTTTGCTGTCTTGCTCGCTCACATCAAGGCTATACCAAAGGCCTCACAAATCTCCAAAACTACACCCCCAGACACAATTCAGGGTCTTTCTGGGAGAAAGGGGATGAATGTGTCTACTTGAGTGATTAAGCATGGCTGCTTTACCACAGGCCTTGGTAGACCTTCAGCTGTGTGTTGGAAGAATAGCTTTAGTACAGAGTAAGATCCAGAAGAGATGTAATGGWTGCACGTGCTTAGAGCAGAAGGAGCTTGTCTGATCTCATGGCACCAAGGAAGACCTAGAGTGAAACTGATGGCACAATACAATTGTAATCTTTTTCATGCTTAAAGGATCTAGAGTGAGCTCTCATGTAGTGAAAAGAGTTTCTGCTTCCATGGGAAACCTATCTTCTAGATGACTGCTGACTACCATAGAGTAACACTGTTTTCTTATCTGACCAGCCAGAAACACTTGCTGCATTTACTGGATATTCCTTAAGTGACATAGCACCTTGCCTGACTGACCTGCACAAAGCRTGCCTTGATGCTCCACATTGTCAGCTGCAAGCTATTAAGCAGAAGTACAAGCACCCAAAGTAAGTTGCCAGTATCTTGGATGGCTGTAAGCACAGGATGACTGTGGTTTTCCAGCATGGGCTGTGGCTGCAGTAGCTCTCTTATAGTTGTCAGCTTCTAGTTCTGAAACAGAAACCTCCATYAGCCCCTTGAGGGGAAAACTTTTCTGACCAGAAAAGTGATTRATCCATAAGTATGCAGATGTATTGGATAACAACTTTGCATTGTTGCAGGATGATGCTTCTTTTCTCCAGTATATTGCATAATCAGGTGATAGTTCAGCTGACAAATTTGAAGCCAATATCTGTAGTCACTGCATTTCTATTCCAGGTACCTGCAGGTGTCTCTTCTGGAGCTCCCAGCAGTTCTTCCTCTACACTAGACACTGTGGATCCTGGGCTTGAAGATTACTGTGTCCCAATCAACAAAGCTGGTCTAACATTTCATAGAGCACTGCGGGTCATGTGTGTGTAACCATAGTGATCAGAATGGTTTTTAAGCTAATATTTTTTAATGAGATGCCTTTTTAAAAATAGATATTAGACTATAGCTCTTAACATAACTGACAGCACTTTGAATAAAGTCTTTTTACACTCTACTTATGTGAATCTTCTGACTCCAGTTAATACCTGTGGTAACAGTGAGTGGAATGTTCTTTCTTCAATGAGACAAAATCATGCAGGCCTGAACAGAAGCTATTTTCTGCCACTTATTCACCATATCAGACCAAGAACATCCACATGCAATTGGTCTATGAACTCTGAATATGTTTGCAGAAGATCATCAATATTGAGGTAAAAGTCAGACTTCCCTTTATGGAGGCAAAATAGGGGACTGCTCTGCAGGGAGTTGAAGGAAGGGAAGATAGTGGCTGGCAGAGCTTTAGGAACATTTCATACACTGGTGAACAGACTGCATTAGAGAGCAATGCTAGAAGCTATGAGGTACTGGAATAGCAGAGTTGATCTAGATGGCTCCTGAGTCATTCTTGTGATGCAGAGTGGTGTTACAACAAACCTGTGAGATGACCTCTCACATCACTGGAGCTCTGGTGATCATGTGTGAAGGGAGGGTGATGGGGCCGAACTAACTATTAGCTATCTTAGCCTGAACTGCTACATGGTCTTGTGTCTGTCCCACTGTCAGTTACTGGTTAGGTAGTGCTTTGAGGACAAAAAGCCAAACATCCAACAGGACACCACCTTGTACTCTCAAACACAGCCCCTGTCCAAAGTAGTTTAAAAATCAGTTGGTCATATTGGTCAGCATGTAGAGAACTATAATCCACTCATCTAAATGGTAATGTAAGTCTGAGGTGTGCTCTTACTGCAACAGTTTAAAACTTCCAGGGCTTTGTGCTTCCTAAGAGAGCAATCTGTACAGTGCATTATGTGTTTCCAAGMAAGAATAGGTTTAACATTTGACACCAGTATGCAATTCAGGAGACATATGAAGTACCAGCTAACAAGCCTCTTATTTTAATTTTAAACACTGATTATGCCAATATCTGTGTCATGAGGCTCTTTAGCTTTGGGCATTCCCTCAATGTATGTAAGACTTCCTTTCCTTTAATTCCTCCCTATGCAGCCTGGTGGATCTTTCTAGTAATGCAGACTCTCGTAGTTCTCCACAGTGGAGGTAGTGGTCATGACTGCTTCACTTGTCTCAAAGTAAACATCCTTTAAGGGAGGGGAGTATTCCATTTCAGCCTAGCACAGTCTTGTATTGTGGTTTCAGTCTAGKTCTTGGTCTCTTTCTTCAAACACTTTCTAATGAGTTAAGTGAATTTGTCTTGATACGTAATGATAGAAGTGACCAGATATCCCGTSCTCATGTCTGTGGTATTCATTTTGTGGTGGCGGCCTCAATCCATGGATTTTATCCATGCACTGAATTTCATATATCCACATTTGTGGATATATGTTCTAAAGGTGAGTTATGCATTTCACYCCTCCCTGCAGTCATCCTCTTTAAAGAGAGTATCTCAGTGCAAAGCTGTGCCAGTGTCACCTAGCTACAACAGGCAACTAACTCTTGGTTGCTTGTTTCACAAAGAAGTGGTGAGTGCCCTGACCAAGTATTGCTAAGTCTACCCATCTTTATGAGTACCAGCTTGTTTGGTGTTTCAGGCTGAACACAAGATATTCTGAAGCCCCATGCTAATAAGATGCTACTTTTAAGTAATGGTGCTCACTGAACTGCAGCTAACTGRAGTGTTGGGTATTTTCAAAGCAGAAATGAATGTCTCAAGTGCAGGAATGCTTTCCTTGTGTTACAGGAGATTAAAGATTTGTGGTCATGCTGCAGTAGTAATGGGGAAGAGATGTGTTATGTTCTTACAAACAGTCTATAACCATAGTCCTGCCTCATTTCCTGGGCCAATGTATTTGGTGCATCTAACAAAGTAGGAGTCTGAATTTACTAASTGTTTTAACATCTGGAATCTTTCTAGAAGCCACACTTCTGTTTTACTCCCTTAGATTTAACTCATAACTGCAAGGCAATTCCAGTGGTTTCACTTCACATTCTCAGAGCTTCAGTTCTTTSATGTACAAATGTACCTGGGTTTTTTTGGCTTTTTTTTAAGCTATAATATGTGAAGACTGTGCTTCACCTGCTTTCTTGTTTTATAATAATTTTTCAACTCAGCTTTTGACCTAAATATTGTTTCAGTCCAAGACTAGTAAAAGAAAATAAGTAGTTAAGGTGAAGGATCACATAATGCTGCACTGTGAATGCTAATAATGAATTCGGGCAAGATGGATTAAATTTTAATTTGTGAGACACAAGAAACTCATCTTGAAGTGGTCTCATCTGAGATCTGTAACAATGTCATTTTGAATGTTCCTGGTCTATTACCACTTCCTTTTGTTGTATTTGTCCGACTCAGAGCATGGAAAAAAGACTTATTGCTGTTATAGGAGTGAGCCTTGACTCTTCCAAGTTGAAAACTGAGTGCCATCTCCTCTCTCCTTCAATGTGAATCATCACACTTAACTCTGGCCTACCCCTTGTGGGCTGTTCTCTGCAGATGATACCTGAGCTCAAGGGATAAAAGATTCTGCAGCTGGGCATAAAGTGGTAATGAAGGTGTAATAATGCTGCTTTGATAGAGGAGGTGCTTGAATACAGATGCAAAAACACAGAGTCGTAAAGGTTGTACTGAAAATCAGGTATACAGGAAGATGGATTGATAGCAGGAGATGAAAGCAATCCAAAAGGAAGCTTTAAGTTTTCATTGATGTAGTGCCTATGCTATATGGAAAAAGGTACAAAGCTCATAGCCTTGTGTGATGCTTGGAACAGAACCAGACATTTTAAAGACAGCCATATTCTGGAAAAGACATAAAAGGTAATCAACATTAAAGCCTAAACTGAGACAGTCTTAATTCCTAAGCATTGTCCTTAGTGGCTTGTAGACCATGGCCACAAATAAAACCTTTTTTGTTGTTGTTTGTGGTTTTTGGTATTTTCTTTTTTCTTCTTTGTTCAGGAAATACTTCAAATGTGGTAGTTTTGGAAATGCCAAGGCCAGTCATTCTCTGTTATTTCTGCTGTGAAGATTAGTCTGTTGAATGTCAGCATGTGTATTTCAAAGGCTGAATATTGACTTCTATCCAGGTCACAGTATATTCCCCCAGTTAAAATTTCCTGGGACAAAACCTACTGCTGAAACAGCAGGCTGAGCACATCAGAGGAGCTTTGAGGGATCCTTAGTCCTTATCTTTGACCCATGATATTCAGTTCAAGAGGTCTTTAACACTGGTATTAGAACAAACRCAAGCATCCCTAATCTTATTCTAGCAATTTCCGTATTACCATGCTGTGATTTTCAAGAGATTTGGCTTTATAATCATGGTTTCCTGTGTAATTAACATTTTTAACCCATAATTTCTGACAATATTTTAGCCATCTCTGGTGTCCTGAGAAAGCTGTTCTTATAGCTGAAGATGTATTGTGGATCCATTGTTCCCTTAAGATTAAAAGGGGTAAGTACAACTTGATACTTTATGGGAAGCTACTGCTTTAAAAGCTATGGTCTGCCTTTGTTTTCCTCTTCTCTGGGGTGACTAAAAGGTGTCTGAAAGGTAATTAGGTATGTAGGGAGAATGCTTAACTGTGTTCAGAACAGTCAAACAACAGAAGGTTGCYTGCCTTGCTGGGAAATCTGGCTGTGTGATTAGTCTGTGTGCATACCTGCTTGTTGTCAGTTCTACAAATGACTCAAATTGGCTCTGATCGCTGAGGTGGATACTTATTGTAGCTGATGACCTTGAAGTAGCTTATGGGGCTGCTCTTAGGCGTGAGAAACAAGCCAGCAACATCAGTGATTGCTTCCTGGCTTTAAGCTTTTTATCTCGCAATTTTCCTCAGCACCTGCTTCCCCAGAGCAAGATCATCTTCCTRTGCTGAAGAGCTGTGCAGGCTGTACTAGGCAGATGTGAACTGGAGGCAGTGAAGACTCATCCCCTACTACTCAGATGTTCTAGAGCCCTGTCAAGCTGACCTTAAGAARTTTCTTGGGTCCTCTGGTGTTTATAATGGATGTCTGTATTTTCCCATTGCGTAAGACAAGAAACACACTGAATACTTATTSTTAGCTGTTACTTGTTTCATAAGTTTTACAAGTTGTCTTGTACGGTAAACTTTCACTTTCTCTTGTCACATCACTTAATAGTAAAAAAGACAAAGCTTTGCATGATGAGATGCCCATAATGAACATCCCTGACAAAAATTTATGGAGAATGTGCGCTGCAGAGATGTAGAGAACCAGGTTTAGGCAGSCTGTGTAATRAGTATCTCATCTAGCCAGTCACAGYTCTTCTGTGCACTCCTTGTGGTTTGTCACTGTAGATGGCAGCCCTGTAAACATTGCAAAGGATTAGGACAGACAAACCTACAGGACAGCCTGCAGACAGATACTAACATGATAGAGTTAATCCTAAATACATGCCTACCTGCATCAAATTAACTTGTGTCTGGGCCAAGAAAGACCAGGCAGTCCTAGCCCTAATCCCCCTGAAGATGCTGAAATTATGGCTCTGTCTTGGAGTTGTGTACCATGCTTGCCTTGTTAGGCTGTGCTGGTACTGAAAAATAATTGTGGATGGAGCAAGGACTGGTTCCTGGCCAAATGCGTCTCCATTTGGCTTGTTCCCATGATGCTTAGGGCTGGCTAGTTTTTTTAAGTAGATTTGTCTTGGAGAGAGMTTTTGGAACAGGACAAATTACTCAGTGTGAGCTAACAGGCTGTGCCAATGTCTGTGCTCAGAGCTGTGCTTGCAGTCTGCCCCTCTTTGTCCCAGCAATGTGTTTAGAATGACCAAGTGTCCCTGCCATTAATACCAGTAAATACCTAGTTAAACCACAAGGGAGTCCTCGGTCCTTGTTTTTAAGATCTTCTTTATTTGAACACAGAAGAGCCTTACTGGAGCCAAGTGCTGAATAACCAGGCTCACGATGAAGCATTAAGYTCTGGCAAGAAGTAGTCTCCTCCCTCCACCATCTGCAGCCAAGCTGCCTTTTCTGCTTGTTTACTGTTGTTTGTGTTTTGATGTGTAAATAACTTGAAGAAGTAAGAGAGGGCGCTAGACCCCACAGCATTCAACAGATGACGTGAGCTCCTTACAGTAGAATAATGTAAGCTCCATCCGTGTTTAGGCAGACACTGAAGTGACGTGTATCTCAAAACAGAATAATACATTTGGCTATTTTTCCCCTCATAAAGAGGATAGAAATACCTGAGCATTAACGAAATGGGTGGCAAAACAAGAGTGCAGATGAGCAGCAACAGCAGCGCTGTTCGTCCATGTGACAGTGGAGACACTTGAAGGTGGCAGAAGCGGGTTCACTCTGAAGCACATGTGCATAGCACATGCTTTCAAACAGCACAGCTGCTGTACAGTCACCTCTTTTTACTGAAGAGGCGCAGCTGGGTTCAGCCGTGCACGAAAAGACCTTGAGCCTTTTGTTTTGTTAAACCAGAAAGACTCTGTGTCCTGATGGTCTCCGAAGGACAGGACCAGAAGAGGGCACCAGCATCCTTGGGCTGGGGCTTSAGGGGAAAGCCAGCATCAGCGTTCCCCAAACGGGTCACAGCCCAACGGGGTGTTTGATCTTGGGTTCCTTTTTACGTGTTTTACACGAAGACCAGCAGCATGCACGATCACTGCAATAACACAGTTTTGTTCAATTAATTTCTGATGAGATGTAACCAGGATTTAGCAAAGTTGCAATGTAAGAGTGTCAGCTTTGCTGCCCAGCTCTCACACCTGGCGATCCAGGGATACTTAAAGAAAATAAATTATYTTTTCAGAACATCTCTATTCTTGTATGTGAAGCTTGACTCTTTGCACTAATCTATCAAACATTTTCTGTAAGATTTTTTTTTTCTCCTTGGCTATAAAAATCAGGCTGACTGATGTTGACTGAAAGCTTGATTCGGAGACAATAAAAATATGATGGAAAGTGYTCTGCTAATATTCATGACATAAATGTTCTGTGGAAGCAAGTCTGATGTAGGAGTATCTCCTTATATTGCAGGTTGGGCAGATGAAGCACTTCTAATATTACAGATCWTGTATGATTTGTGCAGGAAATCCAGGAAAAATTAGCCATCATTTTTAAGTTTGAATGTTTCTCTTGCTCATTGAAAACTTGAGTGCTGATTTTTTTTTTCAGTGTAATCTAGCTATATGGAGAGTGTTTGTGTATGACAATTGTTGCCCAGTTCAGGTATTTAAGTGTAATTTTTTTATCTTGGTCATTTTGTCCTTGTACTGTCCGAGCTTGATTTGAGTTTTACTTTCACAAGCTGCTCACTCATTCAAATTTATACTTGTCTTTTTCTACAGATATTTCTAAAATGTATTTGCTCTCATCTTTAACCTGTAAATTGGAAGCAGAAGATGCATTGTAGAGTCAGTGGAAAACTTCTGTCCAGGGCAGTCATCTGAGTACTGCAGTCATTTGAGTGATCTAACAGTTTGATAAAAACTTTGTTGGTGAAGCTTTTTAAGTCAAAGGGAAATGCTTTCTCCTTGGACAGTTATGTTGCTGAGCTGTGAGTGAGGCTGTGTCCCTTACTGTTTTTGAGCTTTTGTAGGTATTTGTACAGATTTATTTTAAGACTGTTGCTGAACTACATGTCATGGGCACAGAGGTATGGGCTGCCTGAGGCACTCAGTGTTGGCTATAGGAAAACAAATGTTTTGTTCTGGCAAACAGTAGCAGCTTTTAGGAGGTGGTTGTCTCTGAATGAAAGAGTTACCAGGGAGAGGAGAGTGTGTTCACATCATACAGGCCTGTCTTCAGTAGGCACTTGAGCACCCGTGAACAAATGCAATTTTCCACATATGCCTGTGCACTGCTAGCTGSACATTGTACTCCTTCTCTCTTTTTTCTTGTCATTTGGTGACTGCTCACAACTTTCAAATGAAGTGGAAGGATGATGTGGCCCTGCAGAGGCTCCTTTGCCAGCAGGATAACACTGTGCAGGGCTCCTGGCCCAGAGCCAGCAAGTTAGAAATATCCCATGGGGCAGGACTTGTCAGTCACTAGTGTTGAACAGAGCACACCCAGTTTTAAAAGTACCTCCCTGCATCCAGTCTTAAGCATGAAGTTGGCTCTTAATCTTTTGTTGGCTACTTGTCCTGTATCACCTGGTAAAAAGACAAACCCAACAGGAAGAAAACAGGCTCTGATGGCCCTATTTTTTTCTGCAAGTAATCAGTGCAGAAAGCTCTGCTGCAGTTTCCCAGATTTTGCCTCACAAAACTTTCAGTCAACAGCTTCTTGTTTTAGTGCACGGGCTGTAGGCCACCATGATACTTGTAGCATAAGTACTTCTGGTGTTCCCAGATCACTGAGCTGGGCAGTAAGTGATGTACCAGTGGGTTCTGCTGTGGAATATCATTCTCTGGTTCCTATATGGGAACTGCTGATCTCTCTAACTCCCGCTTGTGTTCAAGCAAATGCTGACTGCACTTAACTGGGGAAAAATCCTTTATTGTATTTTCAGATGAAACCYCCAGAACCTTTCACAGCTGTATTGTAAAGAGAGAAGCAATTTTTTTTTAAGCTAAAGAAACAAACACAAAAAAAGGTATAGAAAATCTAACACTCACCAAACTTAAATTCATTACTCAAAGTATCATAAAGACTCTGCTGTCAGTACTGTAACAATATTGTACTGAATTGTCTCTAGCACAACACAACATTAATCAAAATTTACTATTTCCTCCATCTGGAGAAAATTCTGGATGTTTTGGGATGGGAAAAGCCTCCACARGGTTGGTTGGTTAGTGTCTGAAAAAGCAATTGAACATTTGCTGGTTTTCCTGGTATAGTGTGATAGGAGTGATCAGTCTAAGGATGGTCAAGGAGATTATGGGAATTTCTTTGTGGTAACTAATYTTAAAGATCCTGAAAAATTCAAGAGTGACATTAAGTGTAAGGTATAAAATTCAATGTAACATTAAAGCTAAAGAAAAGAGCTCATTACARTATTGAATGTAATGAACTCATCTGSCCTTGATCKATAAATGGGTAGAGATTAAAGGCTATCACTAGRTTTTTGTTTTCTAACCTTATTGACTGCTCCTATCTTTAACTAGTGAAATCTTCATGGAATTTCGTACAGTCATCAAATGGGGCCTGCATTTCATGATCAGAGTTTAGGATAGGARCATATTTTACAACTATTTTTGCCATATTCTGCATCCAGGAATGATGATAATTTCTGCCTAGATAAAGAACTTGATTCGTTTTTTTTCCTAAGGAAAGATCCATTGCCACTGTRGAAAGCCAAGGAAACACAAGAAGCCTCCACTGCTCATCATTAAACACTTGGACTGAAATGAGTGGGTACCCTTATTGTGGCTGATGCCATTGTGCAGGGGCTGAAGAGGATCATGCCTTGTTCAGAGAACATGAATACTCTTTTGCTTAATTCATTGTCTTGTCTGCATTTGTTCTGTCTTTAATAAATGCTTTGTAGGATCCTGCTGCGCAGACTGCTTTTCACTGSTTTCACCAGTGAACCTTTTAAGTAACTGTGTATGAACAGTCTTGAAATGTACTTCAGCTGTAGAAGAAACCTATGTTTAAAATTTGAAATAAGTGGTGTGTTAGCATAGTTGTGGGCGATGGTTAATTAGAAAGCTTGTTGCAGYTCATGCTTTGGCAACAAAAAATGATGGGGTTTTTTTTGCTCAATATTGAGTCRAAGTGTACAGAGGCCTTAGCTGATGTTGTCTGTATAGATGCATTGATTTTTAAGGTCAAAAGCAATTATCAGACTTTCTAATGCCTTTAACCATGTTTGGGTGCCGCTAAATCCCTGTTGATACTGGAACCCTTCTATTTTTAACTTCTATATATCTGACTCCAATTTCAAGTGCTTTAGTTTTCCTTTCACCAGCTAGGCTAAAGAGCCCTTCACTAACTGCATTTTCTTCTCATGTGAAAATTTAACCACAGCAATTAAGTTACCCCATGGTTTTTCCTTTTGTAAACAAAAATGGACTGAGTTTTCTATGCTTGGGTTTGTTTGGGGTTCTTTTCATGGTAATAAATTATTTCTAGCTCTCGTGTGTTTGCAGCAATCCTCCCCGGTTACTGAACATCCTCTAAAAACATGGGCATCAGGGCATGGGATGCAGCTGTTATCATGGTCTGATGAAGGCAGTAGGTGTAAGCTGCAGGTCTGCAAGGTCCACAGTGCCCAGGAAAGCAATTTCCTAATGRGTACTGAGAGTAACTGCTGGCAGTAACTGAAGATACGGCTCTAGCTGAAGCCTGCTTGTAATGAAAGCTGATTCACCAATTTTTCTTCCCAGTGTATACAAATYAGAGGCAATCTCTCTGCCTCCTGGCAAGCTACCCAAGCCATCAGTTAGGCAGGATTTGGGCAGATGTCTTCCATGCTGAGAARCACTGCTAATGTACACTAACTGTAATTATTATGCTACTATTAAATATCACCTTCTGGTTTTTATCTGAAATCAATGTCACTAAATGAATTCAAGCACTTCCAGTATTTCTTTTAATTTCAGAGGTAATAGCATGGATTTTGATCCCTATTTTGTTTTTAGTAATGCTCACCTCAGTATTACTTGAATGGTTGGACATGGCTTGGACTTCTGAACTCTCCTTTTTCCAAGTGTAACAGATGCAGATAATTGAGGTAAAGGAGAATAAACAGTTTATGAAGTTAAAACTCTGAATGGAGCCGGCAACTTTAGCAGTGAAGGACACCACAAAGYCTGAGGCATGCAATGGTGTCTTTCCCCTAATCTTTCCTGGCAGCATCATGGTGATGCCTTCCATCTTCAGTGGAAGAGGATTGAGTTAGGAAATGTCTAACTACATGGATCTGCTGGGTGTCTGTGCTGAGGTGCTGGCAGTGGGGGCTGCCCCGTGCAGGACACAGATGGTTCCATTTGCCTCTGACCCACACAGTGCAGGACACAGCTGAACCCTGCAGCCAACATACTGTTCCTCAGGGAAAGTGTATTTGAGAGAGGAGGAAAATRCCTGACAGGAGGAAACCTGAGGGAAGACTGAGGCTGGAGGCAAGGGATTCCCCTGCTGCACTGGGAAAGGGTCTCACCCTAGAGCAGAAGGAAATGTGAGGGAGGTGGAGTGGCACAGACGAGCCATTGCAGACTGACTGCATCCCTGTGCCCTGCAGTCTGGAGGGAGGCCAGGCCTTGGGAACAAGGGARGGAAAGCTGTTTCAAAGTTTGCCTCTTTCTTTCCCACTAATCAAATCAGTAGTTAAATATTTATTTTAATTGGCAATAAATTAAGTTCATTTTACCCAATTCAAGTCTGTTTTGCCCACAACTGAGGAAACAGGGTTTGTTTAGCCTGGGAAGGAATGGCTAAAGAAAATAGCTTTCAACTGTGTAAAAGAAGGTTGTTAAAAAGCAAACATGGGATTTCTGAGCACGTGGCTGGGGCTGGGATGCAGCAACTGCAACAGCAGACAGGAAAACTTTGTCTACACTTGAGGAAAAATACTTCATTTTGAGACTGGTCTTAAACATAAATGTGATGGAGTCTCCTCCCTTGGAGGTGTCTAGAAGTCATTGGAACAAGCCTGGAACTTACTGTGGCTGTGAATTTAGCTTTGCACTGGGCTGGGGGCTTCCAGAGGAGAGGTGTAACCTGTATTTTCCTGTCATCCCACAGGATGCACAGATGGAATGAGCAAATTTAAGTGTAGAGGGGCTGGTTTTCCCCTGTGTTCAACAGCTGTGTTAAATGTTAATTAAAATGACATAAAATGACAGTGAAGGATAATGAACAACATTCTGTAAAAAGCATGGAGTAGTCTCCTGAGCTACTGTGCTAGACAGTGTCTGCCTTTCAGTGTGTTCTGTGTAMGTTTGGGGTTTTATATSTAYATCTATACATACACACTGAGGAAAAATGGTGAGGAGTTGTGCCTGACCTGAACACATGATCTCAAAGGCTGAGAAAATGCTGACAGTTTTGGTCACCTCTTTCTGACACCCAGACAAAATTAGGAGCTGTGGTCACTGAGAAGCAGTCCAGGGACAAGTTAATCCTCAACAGTAAGCAATCTTCACAGTGTTGAACCTTGGGATGCATGATACAGCTTGGGAGATACTCTGCAGAGCCCAGGTTTATACAGCTGTAGCTTGGAACCACAGCTATGGTGCTTTGCTGCCATACATGTCAGAAGTATATGGTTCTCATAACTGTGAATCAGATATGCCAGTAATTTTTGGAGGAGGATCAAGCCTTTGGAGAAGGCTTGATCCTCAGAAGTTCAAAGTAAGAGGTAAGGAAATTTAATGGTACAATTCTCTACCAGGTGTGTAGATATGGTGTGTAGAGGGGGTTTTCTACTTTTTGTTGCTTTGTRTGTACCTGTGCACACAGCCTCTSACAGTTWTGAACTTGTTCTTGGTCAACTGTGTGCCAACATGCTCCATTTTGAGATGCTGCACAGGGCTCCAATAATTTAATCTGTCACCTGTGGCCTCCATTCTGTTATAGCCATCTCTGTCATAACTGATGACAAAAATGTCCCCACAGCAATTTTCATAACCTTTTTCGTGCCCATTTGATCCTTTGTGCTATCTGCTACCACAATGCACAGAAAAGTTATTTGATAGCTTTGATCTTTGTAACCTAGAAGATTAAATGAAACCAACCTAATCCATGGCATCCTGTARCTTTATTAGAAACAATCAYGGGCTAAAGCTGAACTAAAGCCAASTGMTGTTGGGTGTGGCATGTTTCAGTTRACTGACCCAGGACCAGGAGAAAATTTTCAGGAGTGCCTGAATGACTAAGAAGCCTAGGACTTCTTCAGTTTTAGAGACTTACACTCCTGAATTATTTAGGCACTTAAAAACTATCAGAATCGGTGATCATGCTTGTCCAAGGTTCACTGAGCAGTTCTTATTTTGAAGTGCAGTTAGAAGATGATTAACTAAGTCACTCATCTCTAATTTATTTTAACTGATTATTGCTAATATAGTAATGGGTTTTTGTAAACTGCAGCAATTTTTCTTTGATGTTATTTAGGGAAAAACTTACTAGTATTGCAGGAATTGAAGTGTTATAAGGTACCAAGAGCAGAGATGTGGCTCTGTKAAGGTTTTGGGTTTTCAAAGTAGTGCCAGGCTCCACCTCTAATGTATAAGGGGCACACACTGCAATGTTTTTGGTCATCTGACACGTTGCTAAACATTGTACCATTGATCTTGGTTATGGCAGTAACTTAAAATAATTTTTGCATTTTGAAATTACTGTGTAAACACATTTACTCAGACTTCCATAGGAACCAATGCTGTAAAAATGTCTCAGCAGTAATCCAATGAGAAGTATGTATTCTGTTCACTCCAGGGCTGGCAGGTCTGCATATTTACATGTTGCCTCTGCATTAATAATTCTAGGCATAATTGATTTCCATTTCTGGAAAAGATTGCATATTGCATTAGATGTGTTGAGCAGATCAGCAGCKGCAGTGTTCATGCTCTTTTGCCCTTTCATGTATTTYATGGGAAATGGCTTAAAATCCACAYTGGTATTACCTAWGTGCAGTAGCTTTAGGCATTTTATTTTTCCCAGAGATTTTGCACAGTTGTTTTGCAGAATGCTGTGTTTATAACTTCCTAGAAACAGAGACASTGTTTACTGACTAAAAGGAGCCTGGGAGTTAGGTCTTGAGCTGCTTTGAGGCAGAAATGTGGGGTAAGGGTTTTCAAAGGCACTCCGTGCTCAGCTAATCTATATTCCCATTGAAGTAGGTGGGAGTGTCAGAACTTCTAGGCCTGCTTGAAGAAATGATGTGAAGCATCATTTTCTTAGTTTCTCTGCCTGCAAAAATGAAGGTAATAATAATCCCTCACAGCCATGTCAGTTGATGTCTAGTAAAAGGAACAAAAAAGCTTRTTAAAGTGTCATATAGCAGGAAAACTTGTGTATTTGTGACCCAGATTTTTCTGGTTTGGTATTTGAATGATCTAAGTTTGCCTCCCTYCTCCTGCAATAAACAGAAACAGGGAACAGAGTAACTGAGCAGGCATCTGGGACTGGTGACATCTGTTCTGAGAGGGGATCTGGTCAAGAGCAAAGACAGCGAGTACATGCAATAGATGAGGTGCAGGGATAGGTTGTTGTTTGGAGCTTGCCAAGAATGAGAGATTGCAAAGCCAGAAGGAGGGAACATGGGGAGGGTGAGTCTGACTCTCATTAAATAATCTGTGTAATCTTCCCTTCTCCAGAAGCCTTTACTCATGTGAGTTAGAGCATTTGAAACTGCTTACACAACCAGGAGAAGAATAAAGCAGTGTGGGAGGGGGAGGAAAAAAGAAGAAGGGGAAAAAAAGAAACCAACAAAACCAAGAAACAAACCAAACCCAGAAATCAAGTAAAACCTTCTAAGTCTTTTGGGCTTGATGCCAACCCTACCAGAAATAAGGCCCCTCTTGAGGAAAAGAGGAGGTTTAAAAGACTTTGTTTCCAGCCTGTCGAACAGCATTGTTTTGCCCTGGGGCATCWCTGGATAAAAGCTGTGGGTCAGATACACCTGCTGCTGATGGTTTACATGCTCAGGAGCTCCTGGATTCAATTGTGTTCCTRCTAGGGCAGGTTAAGCCTCTTCAGTTTTTCATGGTAATTGTGACAAATGGGAATCCAGGGGCTCAGCTCTTTTCATCTGAAAATCAAGGTTTCTGTGTGGGTGGTTGATAAATGGAAGTCCTGAAGCTGAGAATGTTGCCTTCTGCTCTTATGTGCCTTTTTTTTTCACCTGTAAAGGTAAACCTATTTCAACATAGCTTTCTGAAGATATTCTGAGGCTTTTTCCTGAACAATTAGCAGCTGTAAAAATGTATATGGTATAAGAAAACAATATGTTAGTTGTAGGAGTATGAATATGAAAATATTTCTATGGGTGCCCAAAAGAAAGAAAAACCAATTTAGTCTCCACTGGAGCTGGGAAGGCAGAAGTGTTAAATTTCTTTTCTGCTTTAACCTTCACCCTTTTGTGRTTGTAGTTGGATTGTGAAATATTGTTAGTGACAACAAGATAAGTAGAGCTACAATAGATAAAACGTTGGAAGAGTGAGTCATTAGCAATCCCCTTTCAGAACTGGAGGGGAAATACATTTAAGAAAACTGAAAAAAGAAAATTTAGGTTCATGTGGGTGTTTTGTTTTAATATCTAATTTTGATACATTTTTTATTATTATTTTTAGTAAGGCTTTTATGTATGATGACACCTAAGTGAGGGAAATATGGGTAGGTCTCTGTTGAGCAATACAGGWATGGATTCTGCTGCCTCAGAAATGGGAAGGGCAGATAAGTGCATGAAAAGATGCAATAGTGTGATTTTTATGAAACACTGTAGAACTGGTAAGGTAGAACTCATCTGACATTTTCCCAGGATATGAGTGAAAATATGGCTCTTTACCTACCTCTTCTGCCTAATCAGGATRTAGCTGGAGGGCTTGCTGACTATCCAATTGATTGTCTTTGCTCATGCTGGTGCTCATTAAAACATGGTTTGGAAATGCTGCTGATGCAAGAGAAGAGAATAAAAGCCAGCTCATGCTCTCATGGCTRTGTGGACTCAGCACTGTTCTGTGTATTCATACTGTCTCTGATGCAGCTGCAGATAGCCCTCAGCAACATAATAGCCATACAGCTAAAATGAATATTAGCCATAGGGACTTGTCCCTGTTGTACTCATACATCAAATGCTCCATATTAAATAAAATTATATTAATAATGAAATTGTGGTGGGTAAACATGGACATCTGACAAAGGTTATGCCTTAATGCTTATGGAGATCAGTATCAAGTGGAAATTAAAATGCTGATATGAAATCACTGTTTAAAAGGGCAGGTGGTTTGTCTTCATAGTTTTTCGGGGAAGAATRTGATCTGTCCTTCAATAAACCTGGTGCCTTGCTTTTTTGTGCTAGCAGCAGTGATAACATATCTCCCAGGCTTTTGACACATGAAAGGTACAAAGACATCTAAGATGTGCTTTCTTGGMAGCATCAATAGAGCACAATATTTAGAATTACATATCCCACTCAATTTTTTCCCCTTACAGTTGAACTCAATGATCTGAGAAGTCTTTTCCAATCCAAATGTCAGAATGATTCCACATTTCTAATGTGGTTTGGTTTTTTGGGGTGGATTTTTTGGTTTGTTTGGTTTTTGTTTGGCTTTTTGTGGGTGTTTTGGGGTTTTGGGGGGTTTTTTTGTTTGTTTGGGTTTGTTTGGATTTGTTTTATTTTGTTGGAAAAGAGGAAATGGCAGAAAAGAAGGTAAATCTAAGGCTTTTGACTTTCAAGACTGCTCAGCTGAAGCCTTTCCCATGAGGAGAAAGAACACAGAGAATAAATTTGGAATAGARATGACAGATTTCTCTGTCAGAGTAACTCAGAAGGTGTCTAATCCAACCTGTAGGATGCAGTGGTCAGCCATGAGGGCCCAACTCTCTGCTCAGAATTTGATTCCACCTGTTCTTGAAAACCATGAAGAGCAGAAATGGCACAATCTCTCTGGACAACCTGTTCTGCTGTTCACTGTCCTCACAGTGCAAAAGTTTATATAGCCAGCTTGAGTATCCTTTTCTTCAAYTGATGATTGTATCCCATCCTCCCAACATGAAGCATTGTGAAGAGCCCTGCTATGTTCTCTTTGATAAGCTCCTCATAGATATTGCACAGCCCTTTTTCTCCCTCACTTCTATTAGTGTGGTGGGTTTTTTTTCATTTTATCTCATATATTTGTCCYTGAGTGTCAGGAAATTATTCATATGTCCCTTTTCCCAGGTAGACAACAAATCCAAGTAAACTCTCTAGCTTATTTATGTCCTRTTGATCTGACAGTAAGGTCTAACTTACCTCCAGGTTTAGACACATAAGTTTAGGTTTCTACATTGTGCATGCTTTCACTCCAAGTGTGAAAGCTCCTGTGATACTCAGTGGAGCTGRAGTCAAAGCTGCCATCAGAGTGAAGAGTTTGTTTGTCTCACAAACCTCGGTCTGCTTGGCTATCTTCTCTTGGGATTCTCCTGCCTAAAGTGGCCCTGGCTCCCACACAGCCTCTTGTACTGCAGAGATCTGAATTCCATAAGGAGAAAATGGCTAAAATTGATACAGGAAGTCAGCAGCAGAGCATTATTTRAACTCGTATCTCAAGTGCATGCTGCATGTCCTATACACTGGAGGAGATGTTCTGTTTCACAGGAGCTGTGTGACTTTGTTCTGTGCATATCAGAGAACAGAGAGGCACTGTTTGTTGGGAGCAGCTTAGAGAATGGTGAGCTGGTTTCTTTGTGTACAGAGTTTTGTTTGACAGTTCTGCAACACATTCTCTGTGGTTTCCAGTTCAGTGGCATTGGGACTAAACACTGTGATTTATTATCTCAAGTAATTGAGATAACTTTGAATAAGTTTGAATAACTTTGACAGCCTCCTTTTGGACTGAGATGTGGAAATGACAGTAAATTCAATATTGAGTAAAATTAATGCCTGTTACAGAGGTGAGTTCAATGCACTTGAAAGTAGAGTGACAGTTGTAATTATTTAACAYTTCTAAGGAAAGAATAGTTGCTCTGATCATGAAAAGCCTTAGAAATTCTAATTCCTTTTGTGGTTACTGCAATGAAAGTGCAGTATTGAATACATGAAATGAAGAAATACTGACAGAGGTGCAAAATATCCTTGCTCTTCAGAGGATTTTACTTTGTGGCASTTTTCATCATTGATGTCTCCCTGTTGTCTAGCTCCTCAGGCTCTATCAGGTTGCATCCCCAAGGACCTGTCTGACACTGATGGTTTGGATAATATCCCAAGGAACCTCTGTCTTTCAGAATGAGGATTTTTGTTTAACCAGGCCAGGAAAATGACAAATAAWCGACTGGAAATGAACACTGGATGACTCTGGGCTTTGCTAGTTGTCAGTGTGATGATTGGTGTTTGGAAAACCTCTGGTTTTGGAGTTTAGATGGTTCTAAATTACTTTTAAAAGAAARTTATAAGGAGTCAGTGAGTCTTCTATAAGTGTAGGGGAGATAAGACAAAATTTTGTTTTACATATTTAGAGTYCTGGGAAGATAAAGATAGCAGAATTATGAAAAATGAGAGTACTTAAAATGGTGAATTTTAATAATCAAATCTAGTAATTCTATCTTTACTTCTTAAGGACCCATGCCTCCCATTTTGTTTTTATTTCCACTTCTTGTCCTTTATGAAAGATAYTATGAAATGGAAAAGCCAAAAAATATTGAAATCTTTATATGCCTAAGGCTGATATCTGCAATGTGCTTAGTGCTGCAGTGATTTCATCTATGTACAGTTCTGGTTGTTCACATTCAACAATCYACTGGACTGAAATCCAGTGAGCAAGAAAGGGTTAGTAGGATGGCTGATCCTTTCTGATGAATCTGTACTCCAAAAGGAAAGCAAACCCAGATTTTCTAGTTTAACCCAGACTGGTATTCTACTCTACAGATAAAATATTTATTCTTGCATGATTATTAGAAGGGAAATAATCTCTTCAAGCACGCTTCTCTAAGAAGAAGAYACTTAGTAAGTTTATACTGRTTCTAGTCATTGTAGACATGAAATTCTGAACCTGTCTTCCAGSAGGAAAAGACCTACATTTATGGGGTGTACTTGYYAGTCATTCAACCTGTCCAASAGCAGGAAGAGTGTATTAGGYGGAAGTCTTGTATTTTATTCCATTTCAGAAAATTSTTTTTMTCTTCTACCCTTTTTAACTCTGGAGGGCAGTGATTTTCCTACCCTTTYCCAGAGAGMGTGTAAGCTCTTCTAAAGTGTAACAAGCCWCTGGATTTCTCTGTGGCTCAGGCAAAGACAGAGCTGGAGGGCTGGTGGCCAGCTCATGGGCAGTAGGTGAYAATTGATGGATGGGAACTATGGGAAAGTATCTTGAAACCTTGAGTTTTCTCTTTTTTCCCCCCTCTTCATTAGTGCCAGCCACAGCCCATGTTGATGAATCACACTCATGGACCTGTGAGGAAGCCCAGAGGCACTSTGCTCAGAGAGAAGGAAATCCTTGCAGGGTTTCCCATTAACATTGATAGGAGAGCAATTGTAAAGCCTTCCCAGAGRGAAAGGGCTCCATTAACCCCTGCATTTGGGAAGGGCATAGACTCACACTTCATTTGTTGTCTGCCTAAGAGTTAAAAAACAGTGTAGCCTGAGTCTGGAMTTTTTCTCAGAGCTTCTGGCTCTGAAACATAAAACAGTGAATCTTTAAAGTTCTTCCTTTGTTTCACTGCAACCTTTCAGGATCAATTGTTACCATGGGCATGTGCAGCTGAGGAAGATGTGCTACTGAATTTCATTTTTGAGCASCTTATGTGCCACTAAGATTTAAATAAGGTTGTGACATTTATAGCTCTCTTTTTTGAAGGCTGAAGCTTGTTTTAGAATATTTTCCAAGATKCTTCTTTTTTAAACGATTCTAAACCCAGTATTTTCCATTCAACAATTTCATCAAGCTCAGTTTTTGACTGACAAAAACAGAAACAAATAAAGGCAACTCTCTTCTGCCCTCTTTTCTTTAAACAAGCTAWTATCATRTGTAGTTTAACTAGCCCAGGCATCAGGTACCTGAAACAGTWTTTTTAGTGATGTCAGGTAAAGGTATTAATGAAAACTTTGATTAAAGAACTATTCTGCTCTATATGTATATTGTTTTTTCACAGGGAGAGCGGCCATCTTGTGGGTACCTCCTTTGGGGTTGAAATAATGGTTGGATCATGTGATATTCTGGAAGGGGAGCATGTGTCTCTTGTGATTTGTGTTTAATACAGATCTAGATTTGGTTCGTTTTAACTATAAGATTTTAATGCTATCTTTATATCTATTCCTGATTTCTTATGTATGTGTTTGAAATCTAAAAATTTACAGCTCACAGTCYTTCTAAAGTCCTTTATTCTTCCCTTCTCCTCACTCCTATTTTACATGAGGAGTTTTCCTTATCAAATTATACAGATTATCTAGGTAAAAACTGCTGCAGTAGATAAAGATATTTTAAATTCATAAATTTGTGTCTGAAATTCTGTTTTCATTTATTTTGAAGTTGTAAGGATTTTAAGGAGGTTAGAGGGGAAGTATTGTGTTTTCAAGCAAAAATAAAACAAAATACGTATCTACACTTCGTATGCTAAAACTCTTACATCAGCCAGGATACTCAGTATGCATCTGTATAACAAGATCCTTCAGAATCAGAATCCTTCAGATCCAGCAGTAAATTTTGCATTTACTGCAGGACTTATTCACAGATGAAAGAGCACCAACATGCTTTCTTTTTTAATAATCAAAAATTCTGACATCTCTGTAATTTTTCACTTGTCTTTGGAATATTTTGTSTATTTGTCCAAGTAATTCACCTTATATATGCAGGCCAATGATTAATTTATTGGCTTGGGGATTTTACAGAAAAGATCTTATTGGATTTTAATCCTACTTGACCAGACAAGAAATATGTTCTTATCTGCACTCCCAGGTGGAATGCAGTAGCTAAGTCCCCTCCTTTGACATTTGATTACATTTAAACTCACTACTCCTGCTTTAATTTATTTTTTTATCAAATTATTTGGAGGTTCCATTAAAAAAAAACCCAAAAAAACTCATAAAAAAACAGTTTAAATTTTGTGTTTATTATCTGTTAATATGAAAAACACACAATTATCAATTTGTCTTATATTTCAAAGGCCAGTAATGTTAAAATTTTTGTCAAGAGTGCGAGCAGCCCATATGAGGACTCGGAGACCAGAGGCTTATTTGCAGTGTCCAGTAGCCACACAAGCCTGCAGGCTCAGTCCTACCCTTGTGGTRAACAGCAGTGAATTTTGGAAGATTCACTGGAGAAACAGATCCTCAGTGGCAAACCAGGTCTCTCTGAGAGGAAGTGAATGCAAGCAGCATTGTATGATAAGCCCAACCATGCCTCTGCAATAATGTCCCACACACCACTGACCCCTTCAGCAAGGTCTTGACAAGCCAGTTTCCCAAGGGTAACTGCTCAATTTTTTTCTCTAACATTTTCAATGATCTTTCTTCCTGGACCCTGCATATTTTTTTCCCTACCAGATGTGTCAGCAGGGCTTTGKCCCTACTGAGATTTTTATTTGGACCAAAGATCCTCCAAAATCTATGCTTACCTACAAATATGCCTCTAATGCACAATAGCTCTGTATATAGCCACAGTGCACAGGCCTTTTTATACATTTTTTTCATTAGTCAGTAAAGCTTTCACAGTATCTAGGGAGAATACATTAATTTGATCTAAAACTCAAATGTCTTGTCAAAACCAGCTGCCTGAGACTCCCTASAGTCCATGGTGGGAGAAAGGTACCTTCAAAAGCTGTTATCCCCTGTGCCTCACACAGCCACCTTAAGAGGAGATTAATGACTCCCTCAAGGCACCAATTTCTTTCTGTTAATGCTACAGAAAGCTCAACTTCCACATTTAATCTTAAACATCCACAGTGATCCCAGGAACATTTTCCTTTACTGTCATGAGCATCATAGGTAGTATTGATGATGTAATTGCTGCAGAAAAAAATATTCAGAATAGGAAATGAGAAAAGGATATAGGGGGAAAAAACAATGTGACAGCTCTTCTACAGGCAATAAACAAAATAGTGAAGTGAAACAGAGGATACAAATAGCAGTATCCTAAAAGGCATTATTTTTTTCTGCTGAATGAGGTGGCAAGGTTGAATAAATAGCAATATTTAGTTCTTATTTTAGGGTACTTTCTATCTTTCAGCTCTTCTCGTGTCTTCTGTTGATATCCTTAGGATACGTTGTTTGGTCTCTAAACTAAAGAGCTCCACATTCTTAAGAATCTTTCCTCTTTGGTAACTTGGATGGCTCTTTTCTATCTTCCCTAGAATGATCTTTTATCTTCCTGCCATCATCTCCAAAGACTCCATGTGATTCCCCAGTTTCTGTCTCTGATCTTCTCGTATTTTTGTAACTGTGCCTACTGAAAGTATTAAAAGCCACCTGCCACTGATTAAAGTGACCCATTTCTCTTTACTCTCATAGTCCATCGTTGCTCATGGTTTCTGAGAAATTTAATTATTCTGCTAGAAGGCAAGCCTCTGGAGTGCTGTGAGACATCAGGGCACCTCAGCTTCATAGAACCATTTACAGTTGATCATCCAGTGCTATGCAACTGGGAACTGACATAGTGTGACTCAAAATAGGCCTTCAGAGAGCCAGGCAACTCTGTTCRTGTCACAGAAGGGAGAGCATGTGCTTTACTGACTCTGTATCTCTGATAGAGGAGAGGGAAAGTTAAAAGAATATTCCTCCCTTTAATTACTCAGTATATTTCTAATCCCCAGCAGAGCTGAGGGGGACACGGCATTTTTAGACCCCAGATTCTAATTAATTTGGAAAATGATATTTGAACTGAAAAATTATACTTGAGCAGGTTCTCCTGAATCAGTGATGTTCTAAGGAGGAAAAAGCTTTTGTTCACAGGCTGTGTCGATGCTTCAGCCATCTCCTGTGGTGTGTGGCAGAGCTGTGCCCACACCTCCCACCACACTCATCAGCACTGCTGCCTGCCTTGGTGGAACCAGTGTTCTTCCTCCTACCTGCCCGAGACACRGATTCCTGCAGTTCTCCACACTTCAAAAAAACACTGTGCTATCTCAAGGAAAGGTTTAATTACAGGTTTGGGTTGTTTTGCTTTTTATAATCTTTATATTTTTAGGATCATTAATACAATTTAATGCCTGAAGTCTTTGTTCTCTACAACTACTGGGCAGGCAGTGCAAACTGCAGAAACAGTTTCTCTGCCTTCCTCATCCATGCAGAAAAGAAAGAAATGTCATCTTTTCCAGTGTGCCAGAGTGGGTTCCAGTAGGCAACCTCTCCTCACCTGGYTTTGCAAGCTGACTTTCTGGGTCTATTTAGTCTCACAAGATGCTATTCATAGATCTTGAACTGGTAACTATTATATTACCAGTGATAAGAGTTGCTCTTCCCTCTGACTCTCTGAATCCAGGAGGGTTCATGGAAATCACAACCCACATYCAGAATGTGAGCAAAAATGTCATTTATTGATTCAAAAGAGGCAATTAAAAGATTTTAACAAATTAATAATATGGCATTTTATGCCACTTCTGATGCTGAGAGCCCCAAAGTTATGGCATTTTAAAGAAGTTACTTTCTCTCATAAACATCTCTRTGTTTGGATTTTTCTTCTGCACATTTTCCCCTGCACCTTTTTGAATATTAGTCTTAATTCAGAAGCTCAGAACAACCACAATTACTAATCTAAAGGTAACCCTTTTTTTTTTTTTAATTTTTTACATTAATTCTGATTCTAGATAATTCTTGCTGTGTMTGTAAGGGAGACAGAACAAAACTCAGGCTCACTGGTATTTTWGTACTGTGACCATCCTGAGGGGACACCTCATTGTAGTTACAGCTTCCTCCTGAGGGGAAGAGAAGGGGCAGGCACTGATCTCTTCTCTGTGGTGCCAGTGACAGGACCCAAGGGAATGGCCTGAAGTTGTGTCAGGGGAGGTTTAGGTTGAATATCAGGAAAATGTTTTTCACCCAGAGGGTGTTTGGGCACTGGAAAGGCTCCCCAGGGAAGTGGTCACAGCATCTGCCTGACAGAGTTCAAAAAGTGTTTGAACAATGTTTTTGGGCATGTGGTGTGATTCTTGGCATTGTCCTGCACAGGGCCAGGACTTGGATTTGATGGTTCTTGAGTTTCCCTTCCAACTCAGAATATTCTATGGTTCTATGACCTTGGAATTGCCTTGGTTGTGTTTTTGTATTTTGTAATGTGCAAGGCTTTAAAATTTAAACCTTCATGCTCAAGAAAATTATCTCTGGGCAAAAAATGGATTAGAATTAAGCACTAAGATTCCTTGAAATTGCATGTCATGCTGAGATAGCCCAGACCTCAAAGGTGGTTCATGAACCAATTTTCAGTGACCTAACAGAAGTGTTATCTCACATGAACACAATCCTTGGGGTGTGCTGTTGCAAAAGTTAACTGACAACTAGAAGAAAAAAGAAAAAAAAAAAAAGGTGCAAGAACAACCTGCAGTTAGTCTTTTAAGTAGCATAAATTAATTTTCTATTAAAATTGGTTTAACAGAAATTTTTTAAATTTTGCTTTGAGGAAAAAAATGTTCATATTTTAGACCAGATTCTTGAAAGTAGTCAGTTACTAGAGTAACAAGGAAAATCTGGCTCTCAGTTAATATTTTTCTGTGGAAATGGTAAATGTGTAATTTATGTTCTGTCCATATCTGCATAATTACAYATACCCCCAAGGAATGAGCTTTAGTAAGTTCCAATTTTGCATACTAATTTCTTAGATAAAACATTTAATCATAACGTTGAGAAAAGAGTAACCTTTAATCACCATTAAAGAAGTGGGAGCTTTAGAAAAGGGATACCAAGTTACAGGGACACTGATCACCTGCAGAGCCATTCACCTTTGATTCAYTCTTTCCTGTCAAGGTCTCCTTGGGAATAACCAAGAGTAGTTCCTGTCTCATGGTGTTTCCTTGCATACTTGAMATGAACTTGTATCTCAGGCCATCACCTTTTCTTCAGCTGTGACCTGGCAGCTTCAGAAGACACTCAAGAGTGTGCCTAGCTAGAACTGGTATTCCCAGCTAGGAGGGAAGCTTCACCTGAGTGAGGGTGACATGCCCCATTAAAATTCCCCTCCTCTGAACAGCTAGGGAGTCCAGTCCTCACCTTACACCAGCAGTCTTGCCACATCAGCTCTGCCTTGGGATTTACTTTGTCTGAGGTGTCGTGCTTATAGTCATGGATGTAAAAAACTCCAACAATCACACCAGTGTTTCTGGCTGGTGGTATTGACAGGTAAATGCTCTTTCCTCTTGTCTGTATCTGCAAAGCCATAATGTACTTGTAAAACCCTGCAGGCTTGTTAGTGCCATCCCTGGTTTCCTAGAGCAAGGAGGCTTTGCTGGTTTATGTGTGGAGGGRCAGCCCGTGTCTGGCCCAGCCTGACCCACACGGCTCAAGGCAGCTCTCTCAGACACAGTACCTGCAAGGTCTTGCTAAAATCCTTGGCTGGGTAGAGGGGAGAAAGTGTATGTGCTCTTGATGCATTATCTTTTAGGTTTTTCAAGTTCTGTGCTGCCTCAGGGTGTAGTTCTGAGCCTCATATTAAGTGCTAGTGAGTTCTCTTCATAAGGCAGGTAGACAAAACAAATYCTTTCCTTGCTGAAGACCAAGGACACTGAGTCAGACCCAAAAGCATAAACAACTCTGGACTGAAGGGAGAAACAAGAAGGATGAGACCTCACAGTCTGAAGCTGTAATTGGACAATTAAACCCCAATATGCAAATAAACCAAAACTTACAAAAGTGCAAGACCTTGAGACCTGGGGTCCGTTTTGTGACCGTCCCTAGTCCAGATTGGGTGTAGCCCTGGTCAGGCTCTTGTCCTGCCCACGGTGTATCCTAGAGCCTTTCAATAAATATCTACTTTATTCTCTAGCTCTGTCCAGTCTCTGTTCCAGGTCAGCCTTTCCAAGGCATCACTGTGACTATGAGAAAGGCTGCCATCAGCCCTCTGGTGAAATTGCTTCAGTGATGAGCCAGAGACACTGTTTGATATGGCTGTGCATATTATGCAAGTCACACTCTGAGCTAGTTAAGATATAAGAACTTTGCTTGGTATTTTATGAATCATGCTACTTAAATGTATTAAATGCTATCAAACACTTTCTATCATCAAAGAAGCACATAATCTTTTGATCTTCAGAAATAATATATCCAAGGGTTAGTAAAACAAATATATTTTCTTAATTGTTGAACCAAGTGAAGCACACTTTAAAGGCTTTAGAGTTACAAGTAATAGTTGTATAAAATATAAAAAGTTATGTTCTGTCATATTGCAGTATGGGTATATCCCATAAACTCAGATGGGGTCAGTGAAGTTAAAGAAGATGAGACAGATTGTAGAGATCCACTTACACTGGAAAAAAATCCTTAATATCATCAATGTCATGCTGCAGGTTCTCCAATCCTCAGACTTACATTTGCCTCAAAGGAGGAAAAGTCAAATTTTAAAAAATAAATTTATCTGAAGTATAAAAGTACTTTTTAACCTGTGCCCTTTCTGCTGTACAACTGAAATGAGGTGGCATTCTTGTAATTTTTAAATCATTGCATTTTGATGTATGGGTGAAATGAGCTGAAACRTGGAAATACATTTTCTTCTGTAGCACTCTGGAAAATAAGATATTGCAGTCAGTTATTTTCTGGAGGAAAAAAGAAGTCTTATTATGTTGAGTTACTGACTTGAGGCTGAATTATTTTGCTTGGCAGAATTAATCAAACATTAATTCTTGGACTAACTTTAGCATGTGAATAWGTGATAGCAGAGAGAATAGTCTGTACTGATGAGGTATGCACACTGSCTTCCTCTCTCTGTCTTTGCCTTTACAAAGCTTGGAAATGCTTTGAACTGAAGCCACAAGGAAGCCAGAAGGAATTAAGAGGCAAGTCCCATGATCAGAGGCAGCAGATAGAAGTCATGTGCAGTTCAGACATTTGTCATGTAAGTATTAAGACTGGGAAAAAGTCCYGTGGCTTATGTTCTTTTGTGATGTGGAAGCCCTCTGTGGAGCTCTGCATGGTTATCAGCCAGAGCATTTCCTCTTTACAGGAGGGAGGATAACTCTTCCTAAGGAACACAAATTCTTGAGACAGGATTGTTGCAATGGCACTCCAAGGTCTGGACACTGCTCTTGGACTAAAACTGGGCTTCTGTCCTTCCTCAGTATATTCTGGGATTGGAAGATGTTAAAACCAGACAGGTGGCTTCTAAGAGTAGGTTAAAAGAGACAAGCTCACAATTGCTTTAATAAGATGTAGGACTTGCTGAAATGTTCCCAAGTGTTTGTTGTATGGTTCCTGAAAGAGTTTGTTTTAGAAGAAATAATTTCCTCCTTCAGTGAAGACAATCTTTTCAGAACTCTTAAAAAATTAACTAATAATACAAATTATCATGGCTGGACATTATCCAAGAAGATGTGAATTGCAAAAATTAATAATTAGTYAAAAAGCAAAGATTAAACTTTTTCTAATTAAAAAAAAATAAAGAGCTGTCAGTTGTAAGATTAAAAAGATATCTCTTCATCKGTCAAAGCTGATGGTCTTTTTAGGAACAAAGACTCAAATCAAGGGTTTGCTCATATTCCTTCATTGTAAGAAAGATATGAATAAAGTGCCTAGTACTCTCTTTCTGTGCCTGTGTTTCTGCAATGCTAATAATGGTAGGAATGTTCTTCTGTTACGCCACCAGGGATTTAAATCCATAAATAACTTGAGTGAATAGAATTGACTTCTTATCCCTCAAATGACAAAATTGATTTTTTACAATGTACAAAGAGAGAAGGTGCCATTAATAATGAAGGGCAATATGTCTGAATGGTTCTCCTGTGATTTCTTTAAGAAAAGGCAGKTCCTCTCTGAAGCCAGTGAATGTCTGCTGTACACTTCAAACACTTCACAGCCTTTATGTGCTAAGGTTAGTGGTAAGGGCAAAAGCAACAGTCAGTACACTTGGTAGGTTATATAAAATGCATTTATTTTTGTAAAAAAGTCAAGAGCCTCACACTGCCAACATTTTAATGAAATATCACAGTTGCTCTAACAAAAAAAMCCAGTGATCTGTTCTGTAATATAAAACTAGAAACTGATGAAATGRAGAATGAGGTGGAATGTCTTCAGCAAAAAAGTGTGTTTTCATATATTTAAATGTAAAACAGTGTGGCTCATCCATTTCTCTGCCTGTACACAAGCATGGCAGAAGAGTGTACCCCAGGGAGCTGGGTTTCGTGGTCCCTGTTCCATTCCATACACACAGGCTGGCAGTAACCTTGAGATGTAGCTTTTGGAGGACAGTTTCAAGATCAATTTTTCTAATTCAGCAWCTCTAACTGGAACCTTAGCTGATATTACTTTACGGTCAGGGTTTGTTATACAAGGTCTTGCCAGCCACTGCTTTGGTATGAAAGGAGCTTTAAATGAAAGCCCAGTACTGTATTTTATTCTGAAGCTGTCTGTRTGGAAGGACAGGTAATTAATTCTGCATGCAAATTAAAAGGGATAACTCTAGTCTGTTMGAGGAGGAGTAAACAGCCTTGTTCTGGCTCTGCCTGGGCAGCACAGAGACCTTCTGCTCCCAGCACCAGGGACACCAGACCTCCCTGCAGCCTGCAAGGCCCCCATCACCAGGACTGGGCAGGACCAGTTCTTCCTCAGCACTTATCAGCCTTCCCACATTGCACAGCAGCCCCTGCTCTAAAATCAACTCTTTTGTTTCCATGAAGRCAAAGTCCCAGTATCTAATAAGCGACTCTGAATGAATGCAGCACAACAACACTGACTCACCTTCATTTGCAGGTCGCTTCCAGCTAGTTTGTTTTTGTTGCTTATGTGAACTACTGTCATTTCCTCTCCACAAGCTGGCAAAATCCACACCCCCCTGCTTCTGGTAATGAAGTGCACAGCTAGACTAGCTGACAAGGTGTTTTTTAAATGAAAGGCATTTGTGCTTTGGAATTTCTTTTACATGGAYTTGCACAGAGGGTGGCACAGAGACCCAGCTATGAGTTTATACTATTAAATAAATGAAATGCCCTACGAAAATGTCAGTGGAGATCTTGAAGTAATTATACCCACTGAACCCCTCCAATTAAGGTGTTACTTTCCACCAGAGACAACAGGCCAGATTCTGTATCCACGGTAACTCCACTGAGCATGTTAGAAACAGATTGATTTATGCTCCAGCAAGAGACAGTAGAATTGATACTATTAATTTCCTTTTATGGTAGTAGCCCACCAGAAACCTGAAAAATACTTGTCAAAATTATTTATATGGTAAACTGAGATAAAATGAATAAAGATTTATTTTACAGCCAAAACCTCTTAAGGAGCATTCACCACCAACTTAGGTTTCTCGTACTGGACAGAGGCATCACTGCTGCAGCAGATTTGTTGGATTCTGTCTATCATGKTCTTTGCTGAAACTGAAATCACTGCAGTTAGGCATTTAAAAATCTGGGCCAYGACMTTTKTTAACTTTCTGTCACAAGGAGGATTCCAAAAGCAAAAAAGCTTCAGCCTTCACCATGTTCAGGGTGGCAGCACACAGTGTAGGTCCACTGCATTTTATTTATGTGCAGCACAATCCTTTAATTCCTGACCTTCCATTATAGACAAGAGAGTAAATAAAAGATATATGTGTATATGTATAGATATATAGATAGATATAGATATAGATATATATATAAAGAGAGAGAGAGAGATAACCAGATGAGATATATGGAGGAAGAATGAGAAGAATAGCAAATTTAAACCCATACAAAAATTTTACAAGCTTAATAAAACCTGCATACCTATTTAATAGCACTCTACACAATGAAAGACCTTCCCAAGACCCCAGAGAAGTGGGCATTTTCACAGTCTTGCTAAGGTGGTTCATATTCAGCCATATGAATATAAATAATACAAATTTTTTCAATGCAATACTGAGTCACAGAGGACTCAGTGTCCATGATGACAGAYGGGGAAGCTGAAACTTCACAAGAGGAGGATGATGTTGGGTGATTACATTTAATCCATGAACACTGGCTCTTCTACTGAGAGTATAACATTCCTCTTTGCTACATGCAAAATTTACATCTTTTTATCCCCCTGAGACTTATGGAGATCAATTTTTTAAATTCCCCCTCTTGTGGCCTTTCAGTGTCCTTAAATCTATCTCTAGAGCTCTAATGCTATGGCCAGTTGTACCACGGAGATTCCATTGTGTTTTCTAATAAAGAACATTAAATATATAATRACATTAAATATATAATAGCATCTTAAGGAAACAGAAATACATAAATTGGAAATAAAAGGAAAAAAAAAATCACTGTACCATCTTTTTATTGAAACTTTGGGGCCAGATGATAAAATTGAAGTGCTGGAGGGTCTACAGGCACAGCTGGTATCTTTTTCATGGCACTGTATTGCCATAGCCCACAGAGCTGCAAGCGCACATCTTCAGGACACACTTTTAACCTGACACTAGTTAAAAGCTTCTCCCAATATTGTATTGCCATGTTAAAAAATAAAAAAACAAAACAAAACAAAAAACCAGAAACCTGCAAGAACATGCAGAAGACTATTCAATTTCCAAAATGCTCTTTTTGTCCTGAAGAAAATCAGGTGAGAAGATGAGAACTTAAATACATTTCTTTCTCTCCAAATTCACCTGCTCTCAGAATCAGTGCACCTGACACAATCACAGCACACACATCCATAGCAAAAACTTTGGATGATCTTCACATGGTGAGGTGGGACAGGACAGTAGTTGATCTCCAGTGATCAACTACTGAAGGGTCTGCAAAGAGATTTAATCTACTATGGCACCTATATTCAAATGCTAGYTACAAGGACAGAATAAAAATATTTAGCATGCAGGCTTATAAACCAGTGCTTTCCTCTTCTACCTTTTGACAATAATTTTAATCAGAGCAACATTTGTTACTATGAAGCTGATTGTCTACAGTTCTAGAAATGAATACTTAATTCTTTCTGTTCCATCTTTCAGCATATATCTGCTTTACATTAGGAGAATGATGCGAGCTGGTTATTTTAGCCCATGAAGCCACTTGCTTCCAATTGCTTTCTCACCTTTGAATTAGATAATTGCAAASCCTAATCCTTGATATCCACTAATCACCTACTTCAAATATCGATCTGAAGCYCTCAAGTCTCCTAGGGATGAGAAATGGCCTCATAATAATGTGATTCTTGCAGAGAAACAAGTGAAAAACATGCCATACTGACAGCTTTGTACTGGAAGTGGCATCACCAGTGGCCTTACCTGCTTCCCAGCTGGGYCTGGATTATAAAAGACATCCTCCAAATCCCTCATATATACCCTTCTCCAATGGCTGCTGGCTCTAGCTTTTGGATCATATCCCATTTAACAATTAGCAACACTGCCTTTTCTCCTTCACAGCTTTCAGGAAATTACACATGAGTAATCAGAACAAAACCTTTGATGTTTTTTCCTCCCTGTTATGTTTTCATTAATGAGTTTCGTTAGTGGGTTGGAATCACAATCTACTTTTCTCTATTCATATATGCATCCACCTAAATAAATCAGGGAGAAACAGAAGTTCAACACAGGGACTAGGTCCCACAGATACCCAATTAAACCTTGCTGGGTTAGGTTTCATTCTGGAAAAGAAAACCAACCAGCCTCAAGTTTTCACAGCTGAACCACAAGCATATACCTTGCATAAAACGCATATACTCTGTGCTTTACAACATAATTGTCATCTTGGGCTTAAATGATTCACATGTTGCACTGAAGTCTGCATTTTTAAAGGCATTTTGTAAAAAAAAGAAAAAAAAAAGACAACAATTCAGCAGAAGCTGCAGAAGCAGAAAGGTTATCAAGAACAAATTAGCACAAAAACAATTCTGCATTGTGCCATCCATTATTGAATAATAATAAATGCTTTGGAATGTCTCACTGCTTAATTTTCTGTTTTGAAAATGAATTATTAGTGAAACAGAAATTTTTAGCTTGAAGACTTTTGTTGTGAAGACCTCTATGTTAAGCCACCCAAGAGAGTGTTTTTGCACATAGTTCAGATGTAAGTACCTGCCTTTCCAATTATCTAATAATTTGYTTCTGCTGTATAGTCACTCTGGGCGCAGGCATTACCACAGGGTAGAGACAGTAAAAGGGAGTGAGAAAGCACCAATGAAAGGAGAAAACCACAATACAGMWARGAAAAATAAYGGGGCAAGCAAAGCCTTAGTTTCTSYATTATAGTGCTACCCCATGATTMCAAGTCACTGACTGYRGGAAGCAATAATGCAGCCTCACCACAGCCTCCCAGAGGCTCACAGGCCAAGATGTAAATAACCTCCTGCTGGGAATGATTCCCCATTTTGCCTTTGGGRAAAGAATTGAGCAAATGGTAGCAAAAGATCCCACCACTCTAGGGAGACATTACAGCAGCTTTCTGGCACCTAAAAAAGGCAGCAGTAAGACTGGAGAGGGACTTTTCAGGAGAGCATATAGTGATTGAACAAGGGGAACTGGCTTTAAGGTGATGGCCTTCAGGGAAATGGCTTTAGATTGGATATTAGGAAGAAAATCTTTACTASCAGGGTGGTGAGTCACTGAAACTGGTTGCCCAGAAATGTTGTGTACTCCCCATCCCTGAAAGTGTTCAAAATCAGGCTGGGCTGAGACCCTGAGCAACTCAGGGCTTAGTGGAAGATTCCCTAGCCATGGGAAAGTTCCATGTTGAAACTATTCTATCATTCTATGATATTATGATTCTAGCCTGTTGTGGAAAAATCAAGTTAGATGACTGGACCATGTAAGAAAAAAACAGACAAAATAGGAGGAAACAGATTTTGGGATATTGATGTAAAACAAGAAAAGAAACAAGTGCCTATTTTCAAGTGAATCCCTTTRGTTATGTTGAAAATATGAAGTCTTCCCAACACAACAATCTCTGTATATGAGTATCTGCAGTAAGGGAGTTATTGATAGCCTGTAATGTATTTCTGTCTGCAGAGGAGGTTGTAATGATAGAGCAACTATCCTCTAACAATTGTGAAGGAAAACATCTAAATATTATCTCAGATCCTGCAATGTGAGGCTCCAGCCTTTCTACTCTTGTCACATCTAGAGGTGGCCAGTGTAGTAAACCTGCATCCTCCTCCCCTCTTGTAAGATGKTCTTAACAAGAGATATTTGTTATTAGTAACATGTTAATTTGCTAGACCAGCACCACTTGCATCACAGTAGCTGAGTAMCTGCYAAAGGGTTTACTATCCACTAACCAYGCTATGGCTTATAGCYAGTCTTCATCTRTTTTTCTGAGCTGAAACACAGCATACAGGGGAAAAAAAAGGCTTCTCATTCTGACTTACACAAATATATCTAATTATATTCTGTGCCATTAGCATTAAATGAATGGCTGTTTCTGCTGGGAGTTGAGAGCCAGCAAGTTTCAGAGCTGTAGCAGTGCCTACTCCATCAGGCAGGGAAAATTTGTGTGGAAAACAGCAGCTGTCTTTGATGAGGTTCATAACATGTTTATTGGTAACACAGGCCATTATGAGGCATGTCCTGTTGTGTATTTTAATATAGGAAAATACTTAAGCAACCTTCACCATCAGCTGAAGGAACTCACAAGGGCCTCTTGAGGTCATCACATTAGTGATGTGCCCCTTTGCTTCAGATTGGTATCCATGTTACTCATTAAATCTGCAACTTCTTGAGCACTTGGTTCTCAGTAGTGAATTAATGTAGATAAGATAAGAAGAATTTAATTTGTGCCAGAATTTTTCAACTAACTGAGGTGTTCCTAGTCAGCATTAGCTCACATTATGTTCCAAAGTCTGTGATAACAAGTCTGTGATGGAGTAGGCACTGCTGCAGCTCTGAAACTTGCTGGCTCTCAACTCCCAGCAGAAACAGCCATTCATTTAAAGCCCCCTAGGGCTTGAATTTAGGTAGAAATATTAAGATCTCTCCAGTTATTTGAAAAAKACATAGATTTGGTATAATACTATGCTAACACTTCAGAAATAACATTTCAGATTTTGGCACTATAATCATCTATTTATTTATATGTCTAGGAGTTTCAGTCCTAGCATAAAAAATCAGATCTGCTTAAGCTTTTAGTCAACTTCTCATGTTTTTTAAGAAGGACAATGGAATTTTAARACATTAGTCTATTGTTACATTGACCAAATGCCTGACATTGACAGGGATCCTGTTTTTCTCCTCACAGGATCATTCTTGGGCACATTTTCAGGTTACCCCTTAGGCTTTGCTCCCAGGGAACGGAGGAGGTGTGACTGACTGCAAGCATCCCCACATGAGCTTTCACCTACTGATCATCATCTGGAGGAAGAGGCCAAAATCTGATACCAGAGACAAAACTTTTTGCTCCTACCAAACCCCACAAGAACTGTGGAAATGGAGCACTTACAGTACCAGGCCATTTGGCAGCATTGYTGCTGAGCAGGTCCTCTTCTGTAGCTGGCACATCCTTGAATCCCTCCTCAGCTCATAGAGGGGAGCAGACACAGCAGCACCAACCAAAAGACTGACAGCTGTGATTTGTGCTGAAGTGTTTCCTGCTGGGGCAGATTGTAAGCACTGAAAAAATGCAGGTGGCCTCTTCAAACAAAAAGGCTCTTTTTCTCCTTTTTTTTTACTCTCTGCACCACCCCCCCACCCCCCTCAATTCCTGATATGTCCTTCCTGAGCACAGTTAGTCTTATCTCTCCTTGTTCATTAAGCTTGTTGAAGATGTATCTCTAATTTGAGATGAAAATTCCTATAATAAGGGTGAGTACCCCAAAGAATGTATATTACTTACACTTCTGTTAGTAGAGGGCAGAAACATCATGAAGGTAAGAAATTCTGGCTTTCTGGAAGAGCACTGTGCAGAACACAGAGCCAGGATCACACAAAGGAAAGTTGGGCACAGGGGTCTGGTGTAAACCTTCTGAAAAGCACCTGTGTTTGCAAGTGGGATTTAAGTCACCTGTACCAGGGATTTCCAATCTATTCCCCACCAGTTGCAACTGCTCATCTCTGCRTTTATTGGACCAGAAAGTGAAATAATGATACCTGACTTTCTCATAATTTTTTCWYTGTAATGTGTATAGCTTCAGCTCCYAAGTGTTTCTATATACTCTTTCAAATATGCCTTTCTCCACTAGATTTAAAATTTCTTGTGTATCCAGATTATATTAGCTATAAAGGTACCTAGGCACAGGCATCCAGCCACCAGTCATGCTACTTGTGATACATGAAACAATCTGATTCTGTTAAGTTTCTCACTGCAAAACATTTTCCCTGATTCTCAAAGGTCTCAGGAAAAAAAAGCCTACGTTTAGTAAATAGATGTAGTATTTTTCGATTTCAAGTAAATTTTTTGGCCATTCCTCATTTGTGCCTTTAAGGAATTTGCAGGACATAAGTAACTCCATGCTGAAAAGTGAGGTACAGAGAACAGAGATTTTTTTTTTTTTTTGACACCTGTTAATGGACAAGGAGGAAAAAATGCTCTGGGCTGCTTGCAGACTCCCAACAACAGAGAGTTTTAAAAAATAAGTAAAGTTTATGTTGTGTTTTATAAATAATGGGTCTCCTTTGCTTAAATCGTGCACATGAAAATGGTGGTTTGCTGTATATTTTTTTAGCATTTTGGTAGTGATCTGCTGTTTCCCATTCCAGGGAAAGAAGGAAGATGGAATAACAGGCYCCTTAACAAAAAATGTAGTCTGAACAGGAAAGAAAGCCTCCCTCTCAGAATGTCTCTGGATGCTATTAGCAGATATTTTAAAATATATAAACAATATTTTAAAAGTTAAAAAATATTTAAAAATTAAAAATTGTCAGGAATTGGCATTATCTAATTTTGCAAACTGTAATGATGTATTTTTTAAACATTTTGAGCTGAAGCCTTCCTTAGAAAGAACAAATTGTAGTTTGCTAAACATCCYTAGTATGACAGAATACTCCCTTTTGGTGATTAAAGAAAATTATTATAACATTACCACCAAAACTTTAAATATTGCATAGTGGGAAAAAAAACCCATTAATAACAGTGAAATATAAGCTCTCTCAAAGTATACCAGACAAATRATACAACACTCCTTTGATGAAGATATAAGTTATCTTAAAACAGGAACAAGGGACTTCCTGGCTGGTTAAATGTCTGCAGAGTAGTCATTTAGACCTGAAGTTGGTCACCCTTGGGACAGCAGAGGAAAAGTCATTTACAGGACAGTGTCAAGCAGTCCAGGTTTGATAAGTCCTTTAGGACAAATTACTTACACCCTGGATGTAGCTAGGTGACAGGTGCAGACAGAGAGAGCTGAATTTTCACGTGTATATGTTTAGTCCCACCAATCCTATCCTGGTCTCTCTCTCCTCCACAATATTCATAGCTTGAACCACATAATTCCCTTCCCCTTCCTCCAAATCCTCACTACAGATATCCTGCACACAATTTGTCTCGACACGATTGTAGTTCTGGCTCACAAAGGTTTTTGTCTTGTTGATCTCTGTGCCCTTGAATGCATTACTAATGTATGTTCAGTGATTTGGCAGGAACAGAGATAGCTGCTTCCCTAAGCTGCTTTGGGTCCTAGGGAGTGAATTGCCTTACCACTGTACRAATTCCTTTCTGCTTTAGTTGTGAGTCCAAATACTGTGGATTCAGCCCAGGGGATTCACATCACAAAGATCACCAACTTTTTTGCATGATAGCTTACATGCAATACTTACTGGGAGAGAGAATTTTTGAGGGTATCTGGCCTGAGTATCCTTCACCTCTTAGCATAAAAAAGTAGATTGCAAAAACTGTACTTCAAATAAGGCACTTCATGTCCTTTTAGGGACTTGCAAAGAACATATGCATTTCTACAGTTTCAGAAAGTGATCTTGCAAAAGATCCTGTGGCTGTTGAATTTGCAGATTCTGTTCTGTAAAAGAAATGTTTCCCTAAGCTTTTGTTTGCCTGCAAARGAGCTAACYTTGAAAAGGAKTGGAAGTYGATCAGTATCAACTGCCCATCTCAGTCCCCAGGGCCACCTTACCTTATCAGTCCTGCAGAACCTGTTCCCTCTGCTAAACCCAGGGTACCTGCTCACTGCAGTTATTCCTGCTGGTACCAGAGTCCATGCAAATGACATCTGCCTTCCTTTGAGATGGTGGCTGAAGCTTGATTTTCTCACAACGATTTTTACTAGCCTGAAGCACACAACAGAAGCTGGCACATTGACCTTTAATGCAGGTTGGGGARAAAGCCATGACTCATGCACAGCTAGTTCATCATCTTTCACCTGACAAGGACAAGGTTCTTAATGTCTGTCTTTGCTGCAGCATTGTACATATGTATGTCTGGACATCCATTATCACTTCTTGTCCTTACAGATACTTTTTATTTTTGTCAGAAAATATGTTTTGCTGTACATAATTTACACTTCTCAGACATCTCCTGGAACTTTCCTCTCTGACAGAGTAATTGCCATGTTCTTTCTTGACAAAGTATTGATCACAAGTTAGTTCACTCTAAAGCTGTTGTGACATTTTGATGATCAGTAAGTGCTACATCAGCGTCATTCAAATTTCTGGAAATGCCAAGAACTGGAACACACTGGCAAATCCAGGCAGCTCTCAGAATATTATCCCTTTAATAAWCATCCTGGAGGGACAGCTGTCAGGCACTGGATCTCTTGAAGCTGGTGCAATACCCGTTTCCTTTCCTTCTTTGGAAAAGCTTCCACTGACTTGTCAATCTTTAGGCCTTCATATTTACAATGAGAGCTGCCTGTTTATAATGAACTGCGCATTGTTCCTCCCCTGGATTCTCATCAACATCTGAATAAATGAAATGAACAATGAATAGCAAAAACAAACACAATGGRAAATTGTCACAAAATGGTAGCATTCCTACTAACAGGAAAATCAGCACTAGAAAAGTGACTTTATCAACTGATATAGAGAGGCAATCCTCTAAGATTTCACCAGGTATCAATTCTCCTCTGCTCCAGGAATGGTATATTACCTTATTAACCACCTCCTGAGAACAAGACCAGAATTAGGATAATCTTTATATACCCCATGTCTATAAAATAAATAGTAGCACTTCAGACACACTATACTTGTTTTAGGGGAAAAAAAAATATTTTTTTCATTGCTGGCGCCACAATGAAAATATGCTTAGCAATTTTTTTTTGCTTGCTAATGAAGGCACCATTCTATTTAGCAGTTCTAAACTTGATAGTGGTCATAAATCTTCTGACTAGCCTTCCAAAGTGTCAGGGAATGAATGTTTTATTTGGTCTTCTGTCTGTGGAATAGCAATATTTGTGATCTTCCAGTGGTGTGTAAGCCTATGCATCATTTCTTAATGAGGGAATATGAGAGGGTCGTGCTGTGATCATATCATTCATGTCTTCTGCTCTGCGGGTCAGGAAATTAATAATCTCTGATGACTTTCCTCTTCAGTCATTGCACCACAACTGAGCCTTAGTTTGTGTCTCACTGAAGCCTCTCAGGGAATCCTTTCATGGTCATTTTCTTTTCCTGAGGAATTGCCAAGCTTTTCTGAAGTGTCCCCACAAGCACAAAGCAGAATGAGCTCACTGAGCATCTGCTTTTCCCAAGGGACTCTCCTCCTGGCAAACCTTTGTGCTTGCAGCTGCTCAGCGCCAGGGTTTCCCATTCTCCCACCTCTCCTGGATTCAGCCTCTGCCAATCTTTTTCTCTAACTTGAGTCTGTAAATTTAATCYAATTAAATATTTTTTATTAATTAACCTCCGAAAGAGAGGTTTTTATTTTTAGCCGAGATCATTGGTCCCATGAGTTTACATTGACACAAATTTAGGAAGGTTGATCTGTGTTAGGTTGGAAGCAATAGGGATGGAGAGATGGGAAAAAAGTATTGTTTAGATTCACCCTCCCCTGCCAAAACCAGTGATGTGTGAAAGCAGATGCCCTGTAGTGAACTACCTATTTCCATTTACTCTTTCTGGTTTTCTCTCCTTGTACTTCTGTTGCAAAATTTTTGCCCCATGTGTTTATGAGATGATCAAAGTGAGTCAGAGTTGCACAGCTCCAAACAATAAATGAAGCTTTACTGCCCTGAAGAAATGCTTTGATTTCAAAGCAGCTTCTATAGACTTCAGTGAAAAAAAATCCAATAAAATAACTTCTGCAGCGGAAAAATTTTGCTTTACAAASACTTCTCAACTTYTTACAAAGGCAATTGTGAAAAACARCAAACAAATCATTGGGTTAAATTTAGAAAATTATCTGATGATTATGGATAAATTGCCCAAAGTTTAGGCAAATTAAGTAAGTATAGTCTGTTCAAGATCTGTCTTTGAAAGTTATTTTGATCAAATCCACAAACAAAATAAGTGTTTATTCTTTGGGCTTTCTAGAAACAGAACTTGTCAAATAATATTTTTCACTAGGGTAAAACAAAATGTATACTTATGTACTGTCCTCTATCTTGTTTATATGGACATTATATATATCTTTTTTATATATGGATATATACATATGTGTGCACGTGTATAATATGACTAAGATCAATAAAATTCAGATTATGTTTTCAAACTAATTTAATTTCACTTATTTGGTAATTATTTTATTTAATTTCACTTGTTTACATTGGGGTAGGGTAAACAATTTCTAACAAGGAACTTATGAATATTCTTTCTATTCAGGAGTTCTCTGAGAACAAAGCCTAATTCTTCCCAGTGTAATTGCTATTCATAATCATTTCTTCAATAATTCATGCAAATAATTTGCAGCCTAATTCTTTCTTAAGCAGGTTCACTGAGCCCATTTGAATTCTGAGCTATGRTGGTTAGAAAGATAATTCTGCATGGTTTCTATCCTTGATGGCAGAGGCAATTGAATCAAACCTTTCATTCAGCTTAAGCACTTTTCTAAATGGGGATGGATTTCAGTGTGTGATTTAGTACTGTTCAGGGATGGAAGCAAAGTGACTGCAACTCTCTTGATCCATTATCTGGTGCAACCCACAACATTTGATGACTAAGTTCTTTAATTCAATAGTCGGTCTGAAACAAATTGTGCCGTTAATCATCCTGACTGTAAGTGTGCTGAAAGACTGCTAAAAGACAAACCAACGTTTTAAAAATCAAAGGAATTTTTTGAAAGGTTGTTTTAGTCTGCTCTTTGTAACATCAGAGAGGGGAGGGGGAGAGAGAGAAAGAGGAAGAGCGACCTTCCTCTGTTGATTTCAGTCTCAAGAATTTCAGTGACCAAAAAGGCTTGAATTGGACACAAGAAAAGAGAAAATTTTATTAATTTTTACTGGAGATAACAATTTAGGTAMACTCTTTCAGAAAACAGGGTTTTAGGACTGTTTCGTATCAGTTTTCTCTATTTGGATTTTTTTTCTTAATGCTTTCATTTTGCCAAGCTCCAAGTTCTTACTAATATCCTTACTGCAAATCTCTCTCAGTTTATTGGCAGATAAGATGATAAATAAACTGCTTTAACTCTGGTGTTGTTCAGCTGAGATTTGAGCAAGTTAGAAGTGGTGCAACATGAAGGAACAAGTCCCAGTGGAGAGATGGAACTGCTTCTGACAGTGGGGGCACTGGTACCAACATCTGAAAGTAAAGACACATTAGGATGACTGAGCACCAACAGCTGCTGCAGAAGAGGTCTAAATGATGGATGATGGYTGTGAAAGCTTCCTCTCCACTCCCAAAAGGCAAAGTAATTCTTCAGGTTTTGCAATATAACACATGAGAAAAAATTCTGGCAAGTGGYTGTTCACTGTTGTGCTTTTTGAACGATTTAGGAGCACTTCAGGAGTTGAGACCTCTCTTATATTGCAGGAGCCCCCTTCTTGGAGAACCTGCACTGAAACACAGGGAGAAGAGCAGCATCTGCACTGCTGACAAGGGGAAACACCAAAACCTCACCTGCCAGGTTGCTGCAGTCCTGCCTGGCTGACCAAGGGGAGAATTTGTCACAGCCATATCCTTCTTTTAGAGCCCAAAAAAGGCACTACCAAGAAATCYTTCATGCTGATGTTAAGATCTGACAGCAGTCGTTGAATATGTGAGGCTGCTGCAGTGCTACAGCCCCAGTCCAGCTGGCAGCAAGGCTCAGCATGTGTTCCCTGTTAGCACACACACAAAATGCAKACAGACACTTTCTTACAGCCCACCTCTGAAGAAGAGGGTAACCCAGGTTCTGGTTAATAGATTCCGTGGGGTGGGTTAGACTGAAATGGCACTGAATCATCAGTGCCATTATATACATATACATACATACATACATATACATATATATATATATAGAGAGAGAGAGAGAGAGAGAGAGAGAGGGGCTTTATTTTAGAATGATTTGGTTGCAATGGAAAGCAGGCATGAAGCCATTTGGTTATTATTATCTATAATAATGTGGCAATATGAAGGCAAAAAATAGCACTCACTTAAGAACCCGTATRAGGGAAAATWAAGGAAGAAAGAGAAAGGAARGATAAGACTAGGGAAACATCATCAYCCATGGATCTGTGACAAGACTTGATTGCTGCACTTTAGATGTCCCATGGTCATGGTCTTGATGCATCAAGAGTGGAGGAAATATTAATGTCCCTGTTTATTTATCTTCATGTCCCAGTTTATATAATTTTTTTCAATAAACCTTTTAAAGCTGCCTCACATTAGCAGTAAATGTGCTAAATTTGWCATTTTTGCTCATCAGTAGCTGCCTGAGTGYTTCTGTGGTCAGAGTTGTCCCACAYTGACAGGGCAAAGCTGATGGAATATAAGTCCACAACTACCAATATTTTCTCTTTCAGTTCTTTGATTATTATTTTTAATCTTGCCAACAGTATAAAGCCTTGCTCAGTGGATACTTGCTGTGAGAATGAACACAGAGAAAAGGTTTAGATAAAAATCTTTTAAAACTGAAGAGACAACTATGGCAAGGGCCACAAGCAGAGAAGAGCATATGGAGCAGATATCTAYAGCATCAGCATTTTGTACAGTCTATCAGATGGTCAATGTCTGGTAGAAGAACTTTGAACCCTTTCTATTTGGGATCAATTTCAACTTGCCATCTCACAGATTTCACTCTCTCTTCTGGCCATTTGCTTTCTTCTCCTCCTCTCTGCTGTTAAGACAGAATGAAATTCATGTTTTCTGGCAGTGTATTGAACCAGAGGAAACATTTTCATGAAACCCAGAACAGAAAATTGTATTATAAGCACTGAGATGCTGAAAAGTCAGGTTTTCAAGTCCAGGAAATTTATCATGTTTTAAGAGTCTTTCACTGACTCTTCATGCTCCTGGAGAAAAGCTTTTACAATCAAGCAGAAAGACATCATTTCTGTGTAAATTTGTGCATATATATATATATATATGTGTGTGTGTGTGTGGTTTTGAGTTCTGCCCACATCTCCAGTTATTCTCAGGAATGCTGGGTATAATCCAGCTTTTCTTTTTCAGCACTTCCAACCAAACARAATAGAGAATAGCTGTGGCCTTAAGCTATTGTCTATTAGAACACTTGCCAAAATAGTCCATGACTTAAGCAAAATCTGTGTCTGATGGATTTCTCACTGTTCTCTGAAGTGTTTMTGTATTTCTTCTTCCCCTCTTTTTAGGAGTTACAGACTCACAGTCCTTCTTCTCTCATTGCTAAAAATTCACCTTCCTTCTCCCCACTTCTCTTGGTTCTGTGAGCTATCAATCAGCAAAGAGGAAATACAGTCATCAACATCAGAGTTGACAAAAGCCAGGGGATTCTTGRTTCTCAGAAACAAAAATTCGTTTTTCTAATAAGAGATATTTTGGATACTGCTTAATTGCTTCTGAAAAATAGATTGCTGTTGATACTGAATGCTTTGATGAAGACAAAATTATTCTGCTGACTGCACTGCTKGTCTGGTGCACTGGCCCTACTGAAATGTTGTTCTTCACTTCTCCTGAAATTCTGCTGTCTAAATTTCTGAATTAATAATCCTCTGAACATTCTGATATGCAGCCCTAAGTACTTCACAGAGAAACAGTTACTCACTGAGAACTGTTCTTTCTGGGGTGTTTTTTTTTTGGCATCTGGGAAACACTAAACCTGAAATTAATTAATACTTGTTACCAAAAGCAAAAGAGCTCGTGCTTTCAAAAGAAAATAWGCCACTCAAGATCTTTGTTTTATCCTTTACTTTGTCCATGACATAATCATCTGGGAATCTTTCTGAGGCATATGCAGCTGTCTGTGGGAGGCCTAAAAAGACAACATAAAATAYCTCACTCAAAACAGATTCTTAGGTTCTACCTTCTTGGTATTTCTCATTCACTTTCATTTCAGAAAAAAAAGTAACTTCTTTGAACTGAAAACTTAGTTTCTCATTTCTGTATTCTATAAAAGCTGARTATCTTATATGAAATGACAGAAAGAACCAGGACACTAAATTATTCAGAGGCTTGCTGAGAAGATACAGGACTTATCATAATGAAGGTTAAATCCCTGTCCAGGTTGGTATTTGCTGAAAAATGCTTCTATCAGTTTCAGCAGCTGAGGTGAGATGTGCTGATATTCTCAGCACAGAGCCTTTGTCTCCAGTTCTCTATCATACACATCTGCAATGTACACGGAGTTTTGTGGAAGCTGCTGCAGCCTGAAATGAAGTTTTTTGAGCACCAGCAAGTGTTGGGCRTGGACATGGGCTCTTCCCAGGGCTTGCTGGCATAGCAAGACTCTTCCCAGCACCCAAGCTACCTGCAAAGGAAGAGGCTGCTCAGCACAGAAGCATTTCARTGTGATGTACATGCATGTGGCTGGAAGAACAGAGGTGAGTGCTCAGCTGGAGTTTGTGTGGGGAGCTTGGACACATGCCCAGAGGTGATTCCAGCAGTCAAAGCTGCTTGAAGAGCAAGGCAGGTCTGCATTGCAGCTCCCCACGTGCCTGTCCTCCGTGCAGTGGGTGCCTTTCCCATGAAGGTAGTAACACATGTTATAAAATACCATAAAGAGTTAAAAAGGAAAAAAAAAGATTTCTTGAGAAATAAAGAAGAAATTCTACCTTCGATTTTTTTTGCTTTACTTTTCTGGAGAAGTATGGATAAAAATAACATAGACTGCTTTTTGGGAATGAGGTTCAGTGATCTCCTGGAGGAAAGAGRCAGCAAATGTATGAGTTGTAAGGAACATGGTGTCTTCTCCATAGGAACACTATTCCCCTGCCATCACCACAACTGAACTTTTTAAAAGAAGTAGTGAACCTCAGTGTAATATTTGCTTCACAATTTCTGCATGTAATTCTATTGTATTCTAACCCTGCTGACATAATGTCAGTGAGGTTTTACCCATTATAATTTTGTTATAGATATCTAAGAACTTCTTGTACAACAGAATTCTGCACTGGCATTTACTACAGGATGCTATTTTAGTGTSGTAGGAAAGAGAGTCTGGAATTCTGGACTGTGTCTCACAAAGCTTCTTGCTTTCACATGGAAGGGAAATGGCTGGTGTCATTTGCTACCTCTTCCAGCTTGTGAATTTAACTAGGGAAAGCTTTTATTTGTTTCAGGTAGGCCCACAAATAGGAAAGTAGGACAATTCCTGCTATTTTGGAGTGCAGAGTCTTGTGGAAATTGTGGCCAGTGAGTGGGTGGAGCTGACGTGATGGCTCCCTTGAGGCAAATCTGGGTTTCACAATCCATGTCTACACTACCAAGTGGAAGACAGCCTGAGAGGAAACATATGGTCTTGAGGCCAAGGAGCATCAGCTGGCTCTTGCCTACATGGCTTAAGGCTCACCACAGTGCAGAGCAGAGCAGAACAGARTTGGCTATAKAKACAAGCCTTTGGCTCAAAATGTTTTCTAGGTCCTGTGCAATGTCTTGTGGCTTTCAACTTGACTATGCTCTTTGTTACATTTTTTTTTTTTAGTTCAAAGTACTTATATTGTTGTTGTAGGTCACCAGAATACTGTTTCTATAACCTGAAACTGAGGATGTGTAGCATAGCATTGCATGAGGCAGAAGGACAAACAAGAGTGCTTGAGGGAGTATAGGGAGCTGGGATGGCATCAGAGGACTGTGTGGGGCACAAGGAGCCAAACCTGCTGGAGTCCCATCCATAATGTTTTTGGGCAGTAAAGTATACCCCTAATTTTGCCCTGGAGAAAAGTGGGTGAAGTGATCCAAAGCCCAGCAGGAAATCAACTATTACTTAGGCACTGTGGCCAGCCAAGGTGGGCTGTTCAAGCTTTGTTCCTGGTGTGTTCTCATTAGCAATGTTAATGTAATTATTGTCTCTAGTATTTCAGGTCTCCTATGAACTCCTGGTGMTCCACAGAGTTTCTGGAATTATCTGTCCCTCATCCTGCAAGGAGGCAACTACCATCACACAGGGAACCACAGCAGGAGATTTCCTTTTGCCCTCTTCTTCTGTGAGATTTACATCAGGAGATGCAAGACCCAGTGACCATGCAGCAGCCTTTTAGCTCACAAGTGTCTTTTTTTCTTGGTATTTAAGAATGTGGTATGTGATGTCTCACAACAAAACACTTTCTTCCACTTCTAGTGACAACCTTCCAGTGCTCCAGCCCATCATGGGGAGGATCAGTCTCCATACATTTGATGAGAAAAGGAAGTCA